>PVHP010026158.1:0-24960 GCA_004024765.1 Zapus hudsonius
AAATGCCAGAAAGTACAGAAAGCCTCGGAGACCCAGAGTTTATGATCTCTGCTATCCTCTTCAAGGCCTTCCCTCATGACCTGAGGACTTCTCAGTGTCTCTCACCTCTTAATGGGTTATAATGCCTCCTACTCCTGTCACTTAGGGAGGCAGCCTAAAGTAGGGAAACTTCATGGAGGGCAGTATCTTTGATCAAATCATAGCACAAGTTCCGAGTTGAGTCTTTTCATGATGTTACCGATACTCCCTGTGAGGTCATTTAAGGTACTTTTGCAATATATAAATGGTAGTTCAAAGGAAAATATGAAAAAGAATGCTGGAAGCACCAAGAAAAGCACACAAATAGTAAGACATCTGCATAACCCCATCTGATGACTGAGGAGTCATTTGGTACATTTTCATATTAGTTAGGCGTATCTCCAAGCTTTATCAAATGTAGTGACCGTGAATATTGTGTTTTGGGAACAGGAAATGTGTTTCCCTATGGCTGTATGTGTACATGAAATGGACATCAGATTTCAAATATTGAATACATAGAATTAAAATATATTGCTAAGATTTAACATTTTCCTTGTTAAAATATTTTGAATAGGTTAGATTAAATATGCCATTGAACTTAATTTTATGGGGCTCTATTTTTTAAAATATTTTATTAACTTGCTTGCAGAGACAAAGAGAAGAGAGATGGAGAGGGAATGGGCATGTCAGGGCCTACAGTCGCTACAAACTGACTCCAGATACATGAGTCACTTTATATATACCTGACTTTATGTTGGCATTCGGGAGTCAAACTCTGGTTGTTGTGCTTTCCAGGCACCTTCACCACTGTGTTATATCTCCAGCCCCAAAGCCGTGTTTTTTAATCTTGCTAGTAAAATGTTTCATATAGCATCTATGCCACACATAATATTTCTACTGGTCAATAATGCTTTACAGAAAGGAATTTAAGTAAATGAATATGAAAGGGATTAAATAAGAGGAAAGAATAAACAAGTTATAACAGACCCTTTAGGATAACAAACATGGTAAAGGGAAAGGTTAAGTTAGAAAAACCAAGGAAATAATCACAATTTTTAAACTGAATGTAAAAAAAAATCTACTGGGGATCTATGAAATTAATTGTAGAGCTTGCACATAAAAATGAGTTTATTTAGCCTATTCTTAATATTATAAATTCATAATATTTAATGTACAAATTACAGAAAGGTTAATTAAGAAGTTGTCTGAGGGGATGCAGAGATTACTCAGTGGATAAGGTGTTTTCTGTATAAGCATAAAGACCTGAGTCAAGACCCACAGTGCACCTGTAAAATGCTGGGCACAATAGTGTGTGCCTGTCATCCCAGGGCTGGGAGGTGGGAACAGGTAGATGCCTGGGGCTTAGTGGCTCCATAATCCAGCTGAAGTGATAAACTCCAGGTTCAGTGAGAATTACTCTTACAAAAAATTAAAGCAGAGATCAACTGAGCATGACACTTGATAATTTTTTTGGCCTCCACACACATGCACAAACACATGCCAAAGCACCTGTGCACACGTGTGCCTACACATATGAACACACATACATGCATTCACATAAACTCAGCAAAGAACTGTTCCAATGTCAACTAAGTTAAGTAATAATAAGTAGTATCTGTACACAGTGTTAGCAACCATATTAAATACCCTGTGGCAACTTGAAGCCATACAGTCTACTAATTTACTAAACACAAGTTCTACTAGATACAGACAATAGACTCCAGCCCTCTCACACCTTTATTGTCACTGTTCTGTGGGGACTGTTTTGACAAGCACTGAGCTCTTAACATGCTAGGTTCATTAGTTTATTAGGCTTGAAACTGAGGGAAGGAGGATAAATTTATTTGAGGAGTGATGTTTGTGAAAGTAGACACATTTGTTGTTGTATTCAATGTTGTTTCACACTTTCTGAGTAGCTTCTGGGTGTCAGGTGGTTGTGGCATTAAGGAGAGCAAAGCAGGCAGGTGAGGCATCCCATAGTTCCTAGGCTCACAGGGGATGATTCTCATTTTCAGAGAAAGGATTCCTTGCCTGTCTGTAGTTACTTGACAACTCACATTGCATTAGAAATATGATAGCTATTCACCAGAATACCAACATTGAAACAGTTAAAAGAAAATCCTATGAACACGAAGCCATAGAAATGGGCAATGGACATGCATTTAGAACTCTTACTATCTTGATATAAGACAATAAATTTGGTTCACATATTATTATTTTGACAAAAGATTTTATGGTCAAAAATTTATAATGCTTTCCTAATGTTTAATTTTATTAACCAAATCTCATCAAAATATGTCCCAGAGAATACTGGTAATAAATGTGTGAGAAGATTGGAATCTATTCTCTATATGTTGTAACACTTCTGCTTTGTTAATTATTATATTAATTGGCTTCAAGTTGCCACATGGTATTTAGATACTATATTATCAAAAACAGTCTATCTTTCTGATACCTGTAGTTATCATATGGTCATAAACTATCTTTCATTATTCATATAACTCATTATTCCAAATATATATTCTCTGATAGGATGCTTTCCAACTCTTGGTACATCAGTTGCATATCTTAGATAGTCCCATCATGCAGCCGTCCTCCCTCCCTAAAATTTTGACCTTCAATAATTAACAAATAGCACAATAGAAGGAATCATGCAATAATTTACATATTTATTCAAAGAGTTGTCATCCAAGCTGTGTGCTAGCAGGGGTGGGAATCATTATGGAATAATTCACAATACCCTTTGCTATGGGAAGACTTTATGGTGGTTGTCATATTATTTTCATTATTTATTTTGAATAAGAAAATTGATGCTTGATGTCTACTGCAAGTAGCTTTCATGGAAGTTATTGTATTTATTACAGGCTGTCTTCCTCCTAGCCTCACAATACAGGAAGGTGCATCATTGATCTTTGATCTTGGTTTGGTCATGCAGTGCATGTGTTATCAGTGGCATTTACCAATCTATTATATATATATAATATATTATATATATATATATATATATATATATATATATATATATATATATATATATATATATATATATACTTCATTACATTGTTATGAAGGATAATAAGGGGTTTGCAATGATTTTCCATTATGAATGAGGGATACAGACTAGGGTTAACACAACATAGAAAAGAAACTGAGTTGCTAAAAGAGGCATTGTTAAAATGTGATGGGAGCGCCACAGGGCATGAAAGTGACCCTTGTGTCTTAGTGACCCAGGGAAAGTTTTGTGAATGGTCTGGCATTAAATTTGGAGTAAATGTGTAAGTGCAAATATAGAGATTAAAAAAGGAGAGAGAGATGGGTGTCAGCAACTGAAGGCCTGAGGTGTGACAATCACAAACAGAAAACATGTCCATCTTGCCTTGCAGTGTGTTTATGTGAGTGTCCTCTCTTGGCCCAGAAGGCTTGCATCTCTACCTGTCTGTGACAGTCAGCTCTGTGGAGAAGGTTATGCCGTGTAGTGACTGCAATAAACCTTGAGTGATGCACTCTCCACTGGCCTTGATGGACTACTGAGTGTTCAAAGAGAAACTCCAAGCACATATTAAATCATCAAATGCTATTGTGTGATTTTGAAATTGGAGGCAACTAGTTTCAACATTCGTGCAGACCTGCTTTTCCTTGCTTGGTTGGTGGGTAAGCAGAGAGTATTCTACTTCTTCCACAAGGTTAAGCTGTCATCCAGTCAAACATGGACTTAAAATAATGCTGCCATAGCAGCTGCCTCTTGTGATTGATGACTCCCATGATGGATGATGATAGCTTTAAAATCAGCTTTGCTGGGGAAATTGCTATTTTTCTACTTGGGCTGAGTTGCAGTCTGGATTTGCAAATTTCTTGTCATATTAAGTATCCTTTTCGATTAAAAAGGAAATTGCTAAGGAATGTATTCTCTATGATAAAATGGCTCTTTGGGACAGATGATTCTCATTTTTATATAGTCTTTGAGTAATGACATTGCCGAGCTTGGTGGTGTCACTGAGGATGAGTTATGTTTTGGGGGGCAAGTAGCAACCCATTTCTAGTCAGTGAAATTGCAGATAGTACAGTATTTAGAAGATGTGATGATAATAGTTTTTTTTATTAATGTGTTCAAAGAATAGGTTTATGTGTGAATGTTTCATTTGTTTGCAGTTTCCTTGGGTTTTTGCACATGCTCCCTTCCTTTGCACTGGTGTTCGCCTCAGATATCTGCACACACTATTTTCTTACAGCTTTATGTCTACCTCATCATACCAAGGGATGTTCTTCATTCATATATTTAGAAAAAGTCCCCATACTTGCTGTGCCTCCTTCCCTTTCCACATGGTGTTCATCATCACCACCTGATATGAGCTCTATGCTTTCTTTAATATTAATATCCTCTTACTAGGATGCCAGCTATAAAAGCAGAGACCATTTTTTCAATGTTATAAACTTTAAACATATACAAATCCATGATCCATCCATATTTGATACTCAGTAAGTTTGGAACCATTGGTTGTTTAAATGAGTCATATTTTTTACATATGAAGGAATAAAGTATAAGAACACACTGTGGGAATGAACTATAACAAATGTGAGGTAAACTGTGGGAAAGGGCTGTGAGAATATTTATATGGACCTCACAGATAACTTTTCTAAGAGTATTGCTGTGAGATCCTTTCTCTGCTAAATTCCTGACTTTTGCTCTGGAGTTCATCTTACTATAATATCATATACCTACTTAAAGCAATGTGACAGAAGTTTCCTCTGTCTTGGTGTCTTTTGGTTTGCACAGCACAGATGACCAATATTGACAAGGATTGTTTAGGGGTGCTGACTGATGATAAGCTATGCTCGTCACTCATGGTCTACTTAGTCTCTTGACCCAGACAAGCATACCTGTGTGAGAAGTGCTGACCATAGTGGTGAAGACATCACACATAGTAAGTAATTGCCCACAGAACTGCCACAGATCTGTTGAAGACAACAGGTGGGCTGACTGTGATTGCACTTGTAAAGAGTATGCGTCTCTTTAGAATCAGCAGAGTCCAAAAGGCCCCTTAATTCACCTCCCTTTACAAAGGTTTAAGCACTATTCAAAGTCATAAGGCCTTTACATTCACTCACATGCTGCCGGTCCTTTGCCCATGTAAAACTGGTTATTCAGATATCTGGCTGTATTTTTGGCTCTTCCATTAAAATAGTCATGAATGCCTATCTGTGAAAGTTACAGCTGCAAAAACATCAGACAGAGCAGCAGCAACAGAAGCAGCAGGTTCACCCTTGGATTTCTCGTCTTAGTCTCCGCTCTGAAATGCAGCTTCCCTACAAAGCATTATCTTCTTTCTCTCAGGGTCTGCTCCTAAATGTGGCCACTTGGGTACCTTATCCCAGGATGTGCTCCTAGAAGTAGCTAGTCCAATCTTGGGAACACAAATTTAAGAGTTCAATTTCCTTCTTTCGGGCTCTAAAAGAAGCCAGCCTACTCACAGAGAAACAAATCACTGAGTCAGTTTCTTTAATTCCAGGACTTGTACTCCCTCCCAACAGAGTGTATCCATGGAAGATGATAAAGAACACCGAAGATATGAAAACAACCTAGTCAGTGTGTGACTCTGGACTTAAAATCATACATTTGGTTTATTTACCAAAATTGCTTTTACATAATACATACAACAATTGGACATGGAAAGGAAATGATATATTAAGTTCTTTCTTAAAGGTATACTGTTTGTATACATTCCGGAAGAAAGGAAATTAGTTATTGCCAAATCACTAATCACTGGTGCTTTACTACAATGTGTTGTATACATAACCTCTTTTGGATATTGGTTTAAAAAAGCTGGTTTCAAGAAGAATAAAATAAAACCTAAAACCCCTAAATAATTTTTAATGGCAGGTAACATTTATATCCATTGGGTACACATGATCAATCAAAGCCCAACAAGCTTTATATAGCCAGCTTTCTTAAAAAATAGGGTTTTTTTTTTTTTTTGCTCAACCATTCATCATATCTGGAAGTTTGAATGATAACCTTGAGTACTCTATTAGGTTATCACTGAAAATAGTCACTTAGTAAATTCATTAAAAAATTCTGCTAAAAATGGCAGAACAAATGTGTTTTCTCCTGACAAAACAAGCTAGCATATTCTATCCTGCATATATTAGTGTTAGCTCAGAAAGGTGAAATTCAGCTAACCTTTAAGATGAGTATTTCTTTGGACAAGAAAATAATTTATGAATGGAAAGAGCTGTAAAACAGATGCTGCAGGAATTCCAGTGGGCCTTCAAGACACGTAGTTTTTTTGATTATTTTTTTTTCTATAAAGAGAAGCTTGCTGCTGAAAACATAGTTATCACATCAGTGGTCTGAGAAAGCTAAACAAAAATATACAAAATATGTATAATCAATAATCAAGATAAAGAAAATTGCCCTCAACAGCATTATTCAGATGGTTTGATGAGGGTTATTTGGTTATTTGATGGTTTGATATTTTATGCGGGGAAAGAAAGCATAATGGAAGATGAAAAGTCAAATTATGACAGAAAGTCTATGCCTTGATATCCAACAGACATTCCTTCTATGCAGTCTCATAGTGCCTGAAAAAGTAAAATAGTTTGAGATCCCTTCAATCAGAAAATACACCAATTTTATGTGATATTTTTTCAGTAGAAAATATCTATTTTCCAACTTAGTGTCGGCAAAAGATCACAGATGAGAAAAGGAAAGGGGACTGTTTTGTTTGTATAATAGGTTGGGGTGGGCAGAAGCATGTAGTTCTCCATGAATTTTGGATACCATTGAGGTTTACAAAGATGAAAGATAGTGTATTGGAAGCAGCAAAGGTTGGGCAAAGATTGATTGCAGGGAGGAAAAGGGACCCTAGCACAAAAATTTAATTGAAATCTAATGAGCTGGAAAGAGATTAGCTACATACAGGTTTTAGCCCTTGAAGATAATAGAGGGGAGACTTGTTCATCACATCATAATTTTCAGTCCACATGTAGAACCACCACAGCATACCTTTGTCATAGATATTTTCTTTGGATATATTGAGGAATATTCTTATGTCTTATCCCCTGTATAATGAGTGTGTTCTCAAGGAGCCCAACTTTTAGAATTTTTTCTTGAAATCTGTAAAGGGTATTTGAATATTTTCCATTTCCTACTTCATCAGTGCTGTGTGCCTGAAATGGATTTAAGGCAATAGATGGATTTTAAAATAAGTCAGCTCTTAATATTTCTTGATTCCTCTCTTTTTTTATTTTACCTTGCTCCCAAATTCTGTTATTTTCAAAAGGGCCTTGAGCCCCATACAGAAAAAGTAGGTTCACTTGATTAAATAAATTTCATAGAATTTACCTTTATAATTTAACTTTTTGTATAAAACCATTTTCATTTCTATACCTTGAAATTATGAGAACATTTAGATTACTTCACTTTATAAATAAACAATACTAAAATTGTATATAAATGTCTCTGATCCATCGAGTATAAATGTGGCAGGTGTCTTTCCTAATTATCCCTTTAAGATAATTTCTGCCTTTATTCCATCATCACTTGCAGAGGAAAATCTCATATCTCATATGATAATCTAAGCTTTGAAATGCCTTTAAAGGATATGCCACCCTTTCAATTAATAGTTCAGGAAGGTAAAGGGAGGTTTGGAATTTTTCTTCAAATGCATAGGGAATTTATACTAAAATGTCTTAGAACTCATATATGGAATTGTAACTTCTAGGTATTTCTCCAAGAGAAAGTATTTTTCTTAAGAATGTGGGCTCTGTAGTTAAACAATATAGGATTAATTTTTTACTACCATATTAGTAAATTCCACTGGTTGTAAGTTCTCTGTCCAAAGTCTCAAAATGCTAAGATTCTGATGTGTTCACATATCCTGAACCTGCTCACTGATGGCAGTATCTGTTGTTTGTGATTGGGATGCTGAAGGTTCCTGGCTACAAGGGAAATTCAGAACTTACTGAAGTCCTTGCTGCATGGTCCTTGCACAGGTACTTTATATGATGGTCTTGAATGCACTTCAATGTAGGCAGAACACTCTTGTAGTTTGAATCTCTATATTCAAGAGTATGGTCAGCTCCCTTTAAAGGTTTACCTGATTAGGTCAAACCATCCAGAACAATCTCTCTTTTTAATCTCTTAGTTCATTCATCTTTGTTAGGTTACCTGTTTGCAGAATTAAAATCTAATGAAATTTGTAGATATACTCCCAATTAGAAGAGGTGACTTAACAGATAGGGACTTTCATATGTTGAGTTTGGGTACTATGTAAGAATTCTGACTCAACAGAACATTAATGTTGTACCATAAAATTATTTTTCCTATTGTTAGGTTTCTGATGTCATTGTAGTTTTAAGTTTAGAATTAAAGATGACTCTAGGATAACATGAATGAAGCAACCAGCATGATTTCGAAACCATAAAAATGAAGAAATTTGGGCTGGAGAGATGGCTCAGCGGTTAAGGCAGTTGCCTCCAGTGCCTAATGCCCCGGGTTCAATTCCCCAGGACCCACATATGCCAGACCCACAAAATGGTGGCTCTGGTGTGCTCTCTTTCTCTCTCTCTCTCTCTCTCTCTCTCTCTCTCTCTCTCTCTCTCTCTCTCTCTCTCTTTCTCTCTCTCAATCTCTGTATCTCTGCTTGAAAAATGAATAAATAAAATATTTTTTTAAAAAATGAAGAAATTTATATTGTGTCATATGACCAGCCTGTTCATTTAGTTGGTGATTGAATGACTGACATGTGAAATGTACTAAGTATTGCACTCCCCCAAATGTGTCCATCATTATATAACTTTAAGGTGGGAGGGGATATTTCAGTGACTGAGCACTGGTCTAGCATTCATAGTATAATGTCCTGAGTTCAATTTCCAACAAAATAAACAAAATGGAGTACTTGAATTACAATCTTGAAAGTTCTTTAATAAAAAGAAAGTTATATCATGATCATGGAACTCAGAATAAAATATTTAATGATAAGCATAATCTCTAGAGACCAAGAAGAGAAAATTGTACCAATTTTCCTCTACCAGTGATGATGGAAAAAAGTAAGAAATTATTTTAAAATAATAATCAGTAAAGGCACCTCCATGTTTATACTTGATAGAGCAGAGATATTTATGACTAATTTTAGTATTCATTGCTTATTTACAAAGTAAAATTATTTCAGGGTTTTCATAATTTCAAGTAGAAGCATCCAGTTTAAATACAGGAAAAAAAGCTGACTTTAAAGGGTTGGCTTTATAATGCTTTCTCTGTCCTATATGGTCTAAGCTAATTTCTTAGCACACCTTGAATATGCCACCAGCAATTTGTAATAGAATCAATTAACATTTGGGAAGTTGAGCATGGCCACCTAGGTTATTGAGTGTTTGCTCCAGGAATGCTAATGCAGTCCGATGGCAGTGTTTTCCCAAAGCATTCCTTAGGAGCAATGGAGGTAATAAGGGAGCACCAAGCAAGTGAGTGTGTATCCATGCAGTCTGTTTTATGTTACTGTGAATTTTCTTGCCCATTTTAATTCTTAACTTTTTCTTTCTTTTTTTTTTTTAAACTCACCTTTGAAGACAGTGTTTGGAAATAACGCTTTCAAGGCTGAAGCACTATTGTTCCCTTAGGAAATATGCCTTTGCTTAATCAAAGTCCTTGAGAGGACTAACCTAAGAAACTGCAAAGGCTGGAAAATGTGTCCTTCCTTCCACTTATTCATTGGCTCATTGCTGTTTCTGCATTTAGATATTCTTGAAGAGCAGAGAAATGAAGTGTTAGTGAATTTAACCATAGTATAAAAATATCATCTTTCTATTGTGGTGGCATGTTAACAAAATTCATGCTCTATTGTTAAATATAATCTGCATATTTTCGCAGTATTGGAGATCTAATACAGGACCATGCATATGATAGGCAAGCACTATAAACTGAGCTACATCCCCAGCTTTAATCCTATTTTTCAATTTAAATAAATATTCATAATCCTACTTTTAAAAGTTGATTTGCTATTGTTGATTTCTGTATTCACAATGTATTGGTTTCCTGTTTTCTGTAAATATTAATTCTACTGAAAGTAAAGTTAGGACCTGGAAAGATGACACAGTAAATCACTATTGTACTCTAATAAATTCCTGAGTTCATCAGACCCAATGCAAATGTCTTGACGCTGTAGTTGGCATATGGCCAGAATAAAAGAAAGGAGAGCCCATCAGAACCTTATGGACATCTAGCTTGACAAGTGGAGTCCTGAATGATGAGAGACCCTGCCTTACATAAGGTGGAAGGTGAAAAATGACATCCAAAATTTGCTTCTGATCTCCATATGTGAGCAACCATGCTCAGACACATGAGCATACATTTCATACACATACATCCCTGCCAGGCACACACAAGCACACCCAAAGTAAAATCTTGCACAGATAAAAACAAAATTCTTACTTTGTGGTGTCACATCAGAAAGGGTGTGTGTGTGTGTGTGTGTGTGTGTGTATAGACAGACAGACAGATTTAAAAAATAGAGTAGAAACTTTGTATGGGCACATCCTATGTTCGTACCATTTCCCTCCTCCCTACACTCATTCCTCAGCCTTCTCCATGGGAGGCTGGTATTCACCAAAGGATTGTGAGAGTAGCACTCATTAATCTGAGGTGGGGGTCGATGCCTCTGGATATACCCTACCACCCTGTGAATCTTAGTCTTTCTGCCCCTTCTTCAGCAAAGCTCCCTGAGGGGATGTTTTAAGTGGATTTTAGTGTTGAGCTCACGGAAATCTGCATTTCTGCTTTTGTACATTCTGAGTATCCTGAGTGTCTGTCTCCATCACCCTGACAAGGTTGTCAGGCTCACAGTAGAAGCAGCACTCTTGCTCATCTCACCACTTCCAGTGTGGTTTCACCTGGGCTCTGGCTCATGTGCAGGGTGCCTTTTCTCATGTTGGGGAGTCATCTGTCTTTTCTTGTCTTGTTGGTAGATTTTGTTTGTATTCACTTCTCACTGTGAGCAACTTAAAGAGGATAAGCATAAGTAGTTAAGTGGGATTTGATAGCTGTAGAGGAGGCATATATTGAAGAGAAAGGTTTACCTTTTAAATCATTTGTATAGTTAAGGTATTAATTTTAGACAATTTATATTAAATTCCAATTCCATTTTATTGATTTATTTGTTTTGACACAATTTTTTAAATCAGAAGTATATGTCATTTTGATCTGTGATTTCTATGTACACAAAATGGTTACCTTTACAAAGATTAGAATGGTATTTTCAGGAAGATACATATAATATTTATGTTTGGAAACACAAATATTACAGACAATGGCCTCTGTTGAATTTTTCAATCTGTCTTTTCTGTAACATGACCAAAAGACAAAACATACTATTGATAGATTCTTTTATTATAGAAATGCAATGTGTCCATTGGTCAATGAAATTCTATAATTTTTTGAATACACATGATAGCCAGATACTAGACTACTGTTTAGTATTAATATGGATGTATAATTTTGCTGGAATATATATATTTTGCCTTCTTATTCAAATATTGGATTAATAGTTCATTTTGATTTTGTGTGTGTGTGTGTGTGTGTGTAAGTTTGTGGGCAATTTTTTTTTGTGCATGTAAACGTGCCAGAAATCCAAAGGTTAATATTAGGAGCATTCCTTAGTAGTTTATTTGTTTGTTTATTTGGCAGGGACATGCCAGGGTCTCTTACCACTATAAATGAAAACCAGACCTATGTGCTACTTTGGGTCCAGCTTAAGGTGGGCACTAGGAAGTTGAATATAGGCCAGCAAGTCTTGCATTAAGAACACTTCATTACTAAGCCATCTTCCAGAGTTTATTACTGTGTTGTTGAACTTAACAGAAGTAGACCAGACTTCCCTGGCCAGACTCCTGTCTCTCTGTTTGCTGAGTGCTGGGGCTACAGGATGCACCACTATGCTGGTTTTAAAATGATACATTTATTTATGTTAATGCTTTTGGTGATTGGTCTTTGAGAGACTGTAAGAAAAAAAATGAGAGCAACTTATTTTCAAAACATTTCTACTATTTTATTTTATTTTAATTGAACTTGCTACATTTGCCATTTGGAGTAGAAGCTTGGGTGACTATTCCAGCTAATCCAGGGTGCAAAGATCTCCCTTCTTTTAAACAGCTCAGAAATTACGTGGACAAGGAAATTGTATAAGACAGGGCTGCTTCATCGTTCTCTCTCTTCACTGGAATAACTCCCAGTGATGAGGAAGTCAGTTGTTTAATTTTCAGACAGCATTGTGTACCTTGAGAGTAGCTGGCCATCTTCCATTTGTATTATTGTCAGAACTGATCAAATAAACCTGCCTGAGTATCTATGTGTGGGATGCATGTTGAAAGTGATTTTATTTTTGCCCACTAAGTCCCAAAGATGCTGTCGTCCTCATTTTATTTTCCCTCGCCCATCTTCAGCGCCTTCTGCAACTTGCCTCACAAATCACATTGTCTCTACTTATTACAAAGCTTTTCTCCAGCTGGAAAAAAAGCCTTTTTTCTCTTAGCTAGTTTCAGACTTTTCCATTTTCTCATTCCCTGTATGTTTCCTTTCATTTTAAATGTGAAATTGAAAATATATGTTCTAAGTCCTTCTGTACACCCATTTTGCACTTATTGAAAATACACCATATTATATAAACGAACGTAAGAGAGATATATAAGATACTTCTATTTTCTGCTCTGTATCCTCAACTGGAAAAAAAAAGACATTTCCAAATCATTTTCCCAATTTTATGTACATCATATAATAAAGCTTCTTTTTTTTTACAGATTCATTTTGTGCTAGGAAATTTTTATGCTGATGAGCTGTGGTCACTTGCAATTTCCGGCAAATTCAGTTGAAACATTAATAACCTTTATGCTGAGCTGAAGGACACAGCCCATGTAGGTTCTGAATGGAAAGAAGGGTAGGTTTCATAGCCTTGATTTTGTTTCAGGAACTTTATTATGTTCCCATGTGTGACATCAGAATTTTTATCTGTCTTCAACGCGGTGGCTTTTTGTTCTCAAATGGGAAATATAGAAAATGTCAAATTGTGTTTTCAGTTCCATGTTTATTTTCTTTGGCAAACATATGTTCCCTCACTTCCCACCTTGCCTTCTATGTTTCCTGGCAGATACAAAATGACTTTAAGTAGGCAGATATTTTTCACATTTCATTAGTTAGGGTTATACTAGGCTGCCAGAGTGAGGGTGGGGGAGAACACATATGAACAGAGACTTAAATTAGATAAAATGATTTTTCTCATTTTATTAAAAGTTGAAGCATTTAATCCAGGTCTGCTGTGGGCATTCACTTGCCCATAGATCAAGACATTTTCATACAGAACCTATGGGCTGTGATTGTGAGGCTCAACTCATATTCTTAGTGGCAGAATGGCCAGTTATAGCTGTAAGGACTTCAAGATCCATCACTTATGTTTGCAGTCATAAACCCAGTTAATATTTTTTGTCAAATAAAGGAAGAAAAGAATTAGCAAAATGAACCCTATGTCATAATTTCAATGTCCTACTTTTCTTAAAAAGTTTCATCTCATATATTTACTGAGATATGGGTAAAGGTACACATAGTCAGTTACTGTTGGCCCTCATTATCATTCTGACATTAACAAAGCAATATGTAAATTATCATGGAACATGTACATAGAGAGGTACCATATTTCCTAAATGTGAAATTTTACTAAGGATGGGACATATTTTTATAAATTGTTTGACAGAAATACAGAAGGGGGAGAGAAAGTGAATATGTATGTGGGCATTCCAAGGACTCCAGCCACTGTACACAAACTCCAGACACATGCACTGCTTTGTGATTCTATCTTAGTGTAGGTACTGGGGAATTGAACTCATATGGACAGGCTTTGCAACTGAGCACCTTTAACCACTAAGTCAACTCACCAGACACAAGACATATTTTTAAAAAATTAAAACAAATAACCTTAGCCATTTATTTGTTCCCTTAGAGTCTCTGAAAATCTTCTCTACTAGGTATTGTAGGGCTCTCTAGTCACAGTTATGCACCTACTTATCAAGATACGATTTGGATTCTTATTTGGAAGTGAGTTCAGACTTAAACCTCAACACACATCAGTCAACAATTCTATCGCTACTCATTCTTCCTTTTAACCTTGCTCAAGTCTCATTCTGATTCTTCTTGAAATCAAATGTTTCCACAAGATTGAGATTTGGTCCCTTGGGAGGATTGTTAAATCAGGACTGTTAACTGTGATGGAGATTCCCATACATCTCTAACAAGGAGCCTTCATGTGCTACAGGCAGATTAATTAAATTTCATTTAGTTTGCATGGTTGTTGAGGAATTTACAATGCCATCTATGCAGACTGATTCCCTGGCAAAGAATAGCATTGCTATTTTGAGTGTTTTAGAAATGTCACAATATTAAGCTTTCTCAGAAGGATTACCAAACAGTTCTAGGAAAGGGAACAACATTCGCAGTACTGGCAGCTGCCACCATGCTTAAGATTCCCAGATATCTAAAGAGAATCAATGCAAAAATTCTTCCCAATTGCTTTATTTTGAGGTTTTTAAACCAGCTTTTATTAATTATTTGTAATACAAATATTCCAAAAATATAAACACTTAATGGTGTGTCCTACATTTGAAGTTTTTGAATACAACAAGTTTACCAAATCATGAAAGCAAGATTTCCACAGCCCAGTCATGGTCCCTATTGCTTTTTTAATGTGAAGAAACAATACTATAAAACAATTTATCGTTAGAGAATTCTAAACAGAAGTAGAGAATTAAACACATTTTGTTGGCATGAATCAGTCTTCTCTCACAGAAACGATGATGCCAAGGGAATTTCCTTTTCATAGATGTAAAGAGCCTCTGATGAGTGAACTTTGCCTGTGCCTCAATGATAGCATTCACCTCTTTTCTTGGCACTGGAGCTGAGCAAGATTGTGGTGGGAAGAAATTTAGCCCAACAGCTGCTGAAAGAGCCATTTGTTGTTGTGATATTGCCCGTTACTTAAACAATGAGAGGTTCTCTTTGAATTGACCTGGGAGTGTTTGGAAGAGAAGCATACATATTCCCTCTCTTCATAGGAAGAGAATGGTTTCAAATAAGCATTTTCTTTCCTGAAAAAGAATTTCATCCTAGAGACTAATCAGCAATTTCACAGCTGGTTTGTGCAGTTCTGAAATGACATACACAAATCAAAGCAGGAGAGATTCATTAGGAAAGAAGGAATGTTTCATTTCCATCCCAATTTCTTAAATGATATTGTTTCAGTCACATGATATGATATACATGGCATACTTCTTTAATATGACAGTTTATATATTAGTTGTGAATCATGAACTTAAAATAAAGGAGAAATTAGGAAACATAAAATGTAGGCTTGGATAGAATTTGATCCTCTATCCAATCTCTTCTTATTTGTCATACTCTTAATTGAGTATAATGTCCCCTCTCCTTCATGCATTTCCTGTCCACTTCTTTAAACACTCATGGCTACCTGGTTTTCTTTTGTAATTTTGCAATGCTAATTCTCCACCTGAAATTCCTTTTGTATAGCAGGAATTCAGTGAGTCGAAAGATGCAATTTTCTTATGGTCTCATTCTCTATATTTGTTTAGTAAAATAATTCTTCTTAATGTGAACTACATTTGTGTAATCTAACCATCTATCATGCCTGTCTATTTTGTCTGTCTATCATGTATCTACTCTTATCTGTCTGTATATCTATCAAATATCTATTCATCCATCTTTCATTTATAAAGAAAGTTACAAATGATCCCTAGAAAATGTCACTTTCTGATTACATGTTTTTTGCCCCTCTCACCATCTTTATGCACCATATGCATGCAAATAACAACATATCTAAAAGTAAACTGTGTAAGAAACCACATATAAGAAACCAGAACTGTGTTTTGTTTCCCTTCAGTTCTTATCTGTGGAATATGTAGCTAGTGGTAGTTTCTCATCTGATTATTCATGAAAAGAGGAAAATAGGTTGCTGCTTGTCTTGTGATGAACAGATTTCTCCACTGACCTACAAGGTGCCACAAATTCTTAGTGTCCTTATGACACAGTAGCCAAATAACCATCTGTCTAAATGTCTGTTGTGCTCCTAGTTCTGACTGTAAAAAAGCTGTACTACTTTCAGAAATGAACATGTAAATAAATATGTAAATACATATATAAATAGATAATTACATATATTTAATCCAGACTGAAATCTCCTTGGTGCTGCATCCCCCAGGGTTGCAAAGTTTTCAAAGGTGTGCCCTTCAGGAGATCAAAAGTAAATTGCATGGTAAAAAAAATTAGTACTCAGAGGTCTTTGTTTAATCAATGGTTAGTTTGGTGATGATTGCACAGATTCACTACATTCAATTTAATCAGGGGTGTTTCTAGCATGTAGGTGCCAAGCTTACTGATTAATTCATTTATATTCTTGAAATAAGATATATCCATCCTCCTGGATGAATTTTCACAGTTTGGCGATTCCACAGTATGCATTTCAGCATCTCTAAATGGCTCTTTGTTTCCAGTCCCAGAATCTAGGCTGAGGCAGGAGTACAGATGAGCTCAGATGAATAGGGAAGGCAACCTGGAAATTGCAGAGTGTGTGTTCATCTCTACAAGAACATCAAAGGAACAATGTGTAGATGCCTGTATTAGTCAAGATTCTCTAGGAAACAGAGTTGACAGAATGGACTATAGTAAAAGGGAATTTATTGGGGTAGCTTATGACAGTCCAAGAATAGCAGTCTGAAGCCCACAGGTGAAGAAAACAGTAGCTGTTCAGTCCATGTGGCTGGATGCCTCAACAGTCCCATTCCAGCCCAGAGGATCTGATGGCTTCCTTAGGAGCAGCTGCTCTTCAAGTCCATGATGTGAGGTTCTGATGTCCAGGAAGGGTAGGAGAGCAAGTGCAAGTCACAAACAAGCACCAGCATCCAACAAGCAGTGAGCCAAGGAGGGAATTTCTTCTCCTTTATATAGGCTTAGGGTTGGTCTTACAACCTTTCCCCAGACTTAATGGTTTCCTGAGTCTTTGGAATTTCCTTCCTGCACTGGCCACAAAGGAAAGGATGTTTACTTCCAGCTTCTTTGAGCTTCTTTACATCCTGCCCCTTGCTGAGAGGCTGCCTTCCTGTAAACATCCTCAGAGACCCACCCAAGATAATTAAAAAGATCCAGTTGACAACAAAACCTAACCATCAAAATGCCTATAAATACCTCAGGATTTGGTGGGGTCTCCCTTTAAAGTGGCTTTAAGAAATCAATTAAGAGTGAAAGGACCTATCATGATAAAATGTGGTCCTTGAAAGAATTACAGTATTCTTGAATGTGGTTCTGAAATTAAATATGTCTATCATGTAATAGATTATATTAAAATTATCAACTGATAGATTATAGTGTCTATGCTCCTAGTTAATACTGATAAAAATGAAACTTTGAAATTAGTTATTTCATAGATGGAAAAATAATTCATTTTAAAACTCTGAATTGAGTGTCAGTCATTCTCTTTGTGAGCCCATGTGGTCCATGGATTACTTAGGGGTACACTAACCCCCTGTTCATCCACAGTGTTGGGTGGACAGAGTCTTGGGACTGGGACAGTGTGAGGTGACCAGAGGAAGAACTATTGGGAGACACTTGCAGTGAAGAGCTCTTTTATTTGATGGTGAGGGTTGCTTTTATTTAGAAGGAAAGAAGAGGCATGGACATAAACAGCACGAGGATTGGCGGGGGCAGGGTGGTATGTGAATGTTTTATGAGAGGATTGTTTGGGGCCAGCTTGATAGATAAACTAGAGGAATTTTTTTTTGTTTTGTTTTTGTTTTTTGGGCCTTGTTATCATCATATAGCTTAACTATGTGAACTCCAATAAACACAGGCCTTAAAGTGCCTGGACTTCTCAGGGTTTGCTGGGGCCCAAAAGGTGGCTGGAGTTTTGGGAGGGAAGGAAATGGCCAAACGTCTGCAGGTCTCAGGATGAGATAATCTATTTTTCAGGCCAGTCTCAACTTTCCTTTAACCCTGTGTCCTGCATGCTTTTTAGCAGGTCCCACAGGCTGGATTGTTAGTCTTTGTAAAGTGGGGACATTGGGAGTTGAGTTGTTCCTAAACAGAGTAAAAAATGACTGTAAATACTTTTCTCATATACATACATACATACATGTGTGTATATATGTGTGTATATGTTTATGTATATAATGCCTGTGTGTTATTGTCTTTTGCATGTACTTTATTTTGTTTTAAAGGGAGGGATTAGACAGGAGTGTAAAATCTCACTTCCTTTCATCCTCACAGATTCTTTTGCAGAGGGCTGTGAGGTGAGTGGTCAGAAGTAACTGGTAATACACATTGTGTCTGTGTGTCTGCATTCCATCAAAGTGACAAGGAGGACAGAGAATATTGCTTACTGTAGTCATTTTGTATCAGTGACCAGGTGATTTCCTTGAAGAAGAGTGAAAACTGGTGTGACAGATAATTATTCTTAGAATTACTCTGGATAATTACATTTCTTTGAGAGCCCTGGAAGGAAGAGGACATGGCTCAGCTCTTTCCATGCTGCTCCTCCCTGTTCACTCTCCTTCTGATCTGCAGTGTTTACTATGCAGGAGTCAGAAACAAATTCCTATGTGAGGTCTTAGATACCTCACAAGTTTACATCCTAGTGTCTATCCTGTTTAAAGAACTATCTCCACACTGTTTTGCAGCCTAACCTATTTTGCTACTTAAAAGCTTATGATTGTGTTCCCATTTTTCCATGGGAACCTCTCATTTTTTAATTCTTTTTTAATATTTTATTTATTCATTTTCAATCAGAGAGGAGAGAGAGACAGAGACAGAGACAGAGAACCAGGGCCACCACCTTGTGTGTCTGGCATATGTGGGTCCTGGGGAATTGAACCCAGGGCCTTAGGCACTGGAGGCAAGTGCCTTAACTGCTGAGCCATCTCTCTATCCCTTATTTTTGAATTCTAAAAAACTGAATATTAATTAGGCCAGTTTTGTGAATTTAGGTTTCTTTTGGCTTTTCCTGACCTCATAGCAATATGAACATAAGTTTTAGAAAAAAAGTCATAATGTTTTAAACATTTTATTCATGTTTTTAGATAATAAAATTTGTTGTTTTCACACAAAGACTAGGGTGACATCTTTCTTCCTGTACACCTTGATTTAAATAGCAAAAATATCCTCATTAGTCTAAATAATGCTATTGTTAAGAGTTCAGTTTGATAGGCAGCCACACTTATTTATACCTGGCATCTCAGTATGAAACTTGTGATAACCATGTTCTTTAACAAACCTCCTTTTTTTCTGAATATGATCATTATTTAAAAATGAGAACATACCTTCCACTGCTGACTCTTAAGTAAAGATATTATCATGTCTTTCTCTAGCTGCACAACCTATTTGCCTCCATTTCTTTACTACTTAAATAGGCCCCTGAATAGCAAGCTTGCCAGATATTTATTGGTAAGATGAAATGAGTTAATGTTTGCGATATTATATGTAATTATTCACTATTAGTATATTTAATCAGGAAAGTGTTGGCCAGATTACCTTTTTGAAGAACAGAATACTATACTTCCAGATAAATTGACAATTCAGAGTTTCCTTTCCAGTTTGTCCTGTGTATATCAGTGCTTCGGAGGGTGGTACCTGGATGTTTCCTCTACAGCTGGGTCTTCACTGGGGTCCCCACCAGTTGAACATGGTGCCATGTCACGTAGTCTATACACCCACATTTTCACTTTTGGGTTACCAGGAAACCACCTCTAGCTTAAGATCCCAGCTTCACACTTTCATAAGACTTTTAAATACAGACTCATGCCATGTTACTCCCCTCTCTCTGAAAAGTAAATAAAAAGAACCACAATGTTATATAATGAATACTAAAAAGTTATCAAAATCATGGCTTTGAGAATACTTGGAAATATGGAAGCATGTTCATAGTTTGTTAAATAGAAAAAACAGGTTACTCTGTGAAACAGTGTGATACTAAATATGTAATCATCAAAAATTTTACTCATCTAAATTGTTATTAAATATTGTAATCCTGGTGTACATTTTAATGAGTACTTTCTTGATTTAGCTTTAACATTTTTAACTGAAAATTATATTCTATGTCTGATAAGTAAAGTAATAAAGTTCTTGTAGATACTACAAGCAAAACAGAAAAATAAAGATTGTATGACATCTTTAACTGAGATTCCTGAAATGGCCATATTATTTTTTTTTAAATATTACCTTGTTTGTGTATTTATACATGAGTTTATGTATGTGTCAACATTTGCTATTCAATATTACATCAAATACACCTTTTCATCACAAGTGCATATTCACTTTCATCATCATTACAACTTCCTATCTAAATCAGGAATGGCCTGTGAGTACATGCACATACTTCTCTTCAGTATTTCTACAATGAAACTACTTTTGGACACTCAAAAAAAATCAATGGTGAAAGTTCTAGACAGGTGTAGTGACACACCTATATTGCAAGCATCAGCGAGATTGATGCAGGAGGATCACTCTGATTTGTGAATTCAAGGTTAGCCTAGAACACAGAGCAAGGTCACATACTGAGAGAGAGATATCATTCCAGTTGAGCTTAAAAGTGAAGTCCACTTTATTGTTTCAACATACCCCTCCTTAATAATTGTAGTGGTGTGTGTTTTCTTTGGTGTGACTATTGACAGTTGATTTCATAGTTACTCCATGTCTAACTACAGATACTTATTTCTTTGAAAGAGTATTAAGTTGTCACTGGATTCATTTAAGCATTTGTTTTGTTTTTAGACTTCAACCTTAGACAAGAGGTAGTATTTGAATTCTAACATACTACTGGATTTAGTATTTCATACTCAAGTCAAAATAAATATTTAAAATTCCAACCTTACCAATGGCAGGAAAGGCCATTGGAATGTGTTTTGAGGAACCTAAGTAGAGACTCAAAATTTTGGGGTCATGTAATGTATGACTTTGCAGAGTAAACCTTATGTTCAAAACATAACTATGAGCTACAAAATGATCACATACATTAGGTTATCTAAACTCAGACAAAAATAAATGAAAAAAATATATGTGTTAGATATCCTAAAGTTGGACAACTACATTTTAAGATTCCAAAGAAAATCTGAAATCTTAGGAAGCCTCTTATAAAAAAAGCAGCAATGACCTATCATTAATTGCCCTGTTTTTCCTGTGTAGTTTCCCAGTGAGGTGAGAAAAATTCCCTTTCCCATTGCTTCTCAGTATCAGCAAAGAGGCTGTTTGTGTCCCCTGGAGGTAGTTTCTTTGTCCTGATGCAACTTCTGAGGGTTCACTGAACCCATTGCTTTCATAATTGAATTGATCCAACCATTTGAGTAATTTGTTTCCTAGGTTAGGCCAGAGACACTTTACTCTGAAGACAATTACTTGAGTCTTCTACTCTTTTTAGCCTAGAAATTTCTTGGACTGAACCTGCCTGGCACAGAAAATCTTTGATGCACCAATGTGAAGGTCTGGATTTTGTCTTACTCTCTTCCTACCATATAGAATGAAAAGTGAAAATGTGGGTGTATAGCACAACATGTCAGGTTTTAAATGATGGCTTTGTGGTTTATTATTCAAGTTTGTAATCATTACTGTATCAGTATTCCCCATATGAAAGGGCAATAAAAATGCTCACATGACGTGCTTTTTTTGTTGTATGTCATCTAAGAAATGAGAACATCTGTCCCCTTCCTTTGCTTGGTATTTAGCAATATTCCCCTACTTTTATGTAAACATGCAAGTCAATGTTACCTGTAAGCTTGTAGGAGGGGCACTACCTATTTTGTGTCACAGAAAAATAAGCTTTTCTATTCTTTCTCCAGTCTACAGAAGCATATTGATACACAAATGTCCATCAAATTCCAAACAATTATTAAAATAAACTTTTTTTCAAGTATTGAAGTGGATTAAGAATTGTTCATGATTTTAATTTTTTTTCTATGTACCACTACCCTTCATCGATCAGTGCTAACAATGAGTTACCTTATTTCTCCTGTACTCAGGTTGTCTACAGTGACATACTCAGCACAGGAAAAGGTCAAGTATGTCTTCTTTGATAAAGGAAAGTTCAAAAGCTATTCTAGTAGAAGGAGGGAGGAGAAATACAGAGAAGGGGAGGGAAGCCATATGACCAGAGAAGAAGAGATTCTGTACATCAAAGCCTACACAGTACTCACTGCTCAAGCTTCCTAGTAAAAATGTTAACTATCAGCAGTGCAGGGAGATCAGGTGTCTTCCGTGTGGCTGGCTATTTTCTTCAGTTAGTACATAATGCCAAGAATTCCAGAAGGGAGATAACACCTACCACAGTGGTAGTAGTGAGCTCTCTTGTTAAATTCTCCAGACTCGAGGTTCATTGGTGGAAGGGTGTGGGAAGAACCAATTCAGAACTTCAGTAAGAAAAGCAGCCTAAAGTGCATGAGTTTCTTATTTTCTGCCTGGAGGTCTGAAAGTTTACTGCACTGAGAAAATATGTAAGAATACAACAGTTACCTGAACCTTCTCCATCTGTATCTTCACTGATGCCTGATTATTGACTTCATCTTAATGTCTTGTGTCCGTGGTTAACTAACAACTGTGCCACTGAATATGATATATCCGGGGAGCAATGCCGCTGTTACTATGGTACTCTTCTCTCTTTAAGTAAACTGCTGTTGAGATCGTGTCTTATAAATTATGTGAAGACAGCCCAGTATTATGTGAAAAAATATTTTACTTGCTCATGGAATCATGCTCATTAGACATTATTGTAAATACTCCGAAACATGTTTCTGTGGTCCTTGGTGATGTTGTAGACTAAGAACTGGCCAGGTGCCAGTTTCCATAGCAATGTGTGATGCATACACTGTGCTTCTAGACTCTTTGAGCTCATTGCAATTACTAGACTTAGTGAGGTCTTTGCAATTACTGTTGACATATGAGATGCATTAGTCTATATTTCATAGACAGTTTTATTATCAAAAAGTTAGGACATGATTTTGGAGATGTGAAATACTGATTATTAACCCAATATTACCATGGAACAGCTTCAAAATTTTTTCTTTTAAGGGCTGGAGAGATGGCTCATTGGTAAGGCACTTGCCTCCAGTGCCTAAGGCCCTGGGTTAAATTCCCCAGGACCCACATAAGCCAGACCCACAAGGTGGTGGCCCTGATGTGCTTGCGCTCTCTCTCTCTCTCTCTCTCTCTCTCTCTCTCTCTCTCTCTCTCTCTCTCTCTCTCTCTCTCTCTTCTCTGCTTGAAAATGAATAAATAAAATATTTAAAAATTATTTTTATATATAATTTTATGCTGGAAATATAAAAATATGCTTAGACAATTTATCTACTAATGCTCATGCCAAATGATTGGTTATTTTAATGTTTTCATTCTTAGTTTGAAAAACTTCTTGATAAAGTCATTAAATTTACTTTTCACAATGGACCAACTAAATTGATATTTGGAAAGTAGAAATCATCAATTTTTGTGACCTTATTCACATGCCATGTTGCAAATTAAAGATTTTTTGTAGGAAAGAAATAAATATTTTATTTATTTGCAAGCAGAGAGAGCTAGAGAAGAGACAGTGAGAAGGGGCATGGCAGGGCCTCTAGTCCCTGCAAATGAACTCCAGGTACACATGCCATTTTGTACATCTGGCTTTACATGAGTACTGGGGAATAGAACCCAGGTCACAAGGCTTTGCAGGCAAGTGCCCTAACCTCTGGCCATCTCTCTAGCCTTCAGAGTCATTATTTTAGTTTTAATTTATTTGCAAACAGAAAGAGAGAGAGAGAGGGAGAGAGAGAGGGAGGAGGAGGAGGAGGAGAGAAGGAGGGGGGAGAGAAAGAGAATGATAATGGGCTCACAAGAGCCTGTAGCTGTTGCAAAGGAACTCTAGACACATGTGCCGCCTTGTGCCTCTGGTACTACATGGGTACTGGGGAATAGAACACTGATGTTAAGTTTTGTAGGCAAGTGCCTTAGCCATTGAGCCATCTCTCCAGCCCCAAATTAGTTTGTATTGAACAGATTTTGACATGAATGAACATGTCATGTTGATCAGGTTCAAAATTATTTAAAATCATTCAATGTTATTATGATAGTGTATAAAGTAGTATAGTATTTGCTTTCTATACTAGTTTTTGGTACAAGTGTTTCTAGTTTTTGCTATTTTATACTTAAAGGAGTATAATTCCTTGTTTTCTAGGAATCCATGTATTTCATGATAGCCCAAGGTACGAATCTATACTTTTTTTAAAAAAAATCAAAGTTATGTAAGAGCCAATCAGTGTTGGAATATCCAGAAGCATTGCCCTCTAACACACATACACACAATGGCTGACTGCTTCTTGCACACCTAATCTCCCACAACCACATGGCACATACCCGCAATGCCACTGGGGAGGGCCCTCAATGGAATGGGGGCAAGGAGGACGGAAATGGTGCTACCAACATATGACTTGTTCAAAGTTTCTATTTAGCAAATAAAACATTAAGTTATCTAAGTATATAAGAAACACATTTGAAAATTAGATTGCAAAATTTGGGAAGATCAGAACAAAAACAGGAAATAATGAAGGGAGAACTGTGCATTGTACAGCATACATATTTCACCGGAGTATTTAAAAAACCTACAAGGATCACAGTAAACCCAATTCACTTCAGCATGTGAACTGCGTTGTTTGATTGTTCCTCTTTTTGTGATAGAGAAAGTTAATGTAAATGTTTTGATAGCAGAGCATCAGCCTGACTAATAGTGAGATCATTATCAGGTTGGCATTTCAGATGTGAAGGAAGTCACTTACATTTGAAGTACATATAAGCTGTCACTTAGTTCAGAAAATACTCAACAAAGTTGAACAAAATTTCCCAAGAGCTTAATGGGAGCTTAGAATGAACCACAGCTTTCTGCA
>PVHP010026159.1:0-24724 GCA_004024765.1 Zapus hudsonius
ATGTGTGTGGTGTGCGTGTATGTGTGGGGTGCACATGTATGCATGCTTTCCACATAATTTTTTGAGACAGGATCTCTTGCTGAAGAGAGTGCTCATCAGTTTGGGTCTGCTAGAGGGCCAGCCAGCCTCAGGGGCCATTCTATCCCCGTCTTCCCAGTACTGGGATTATAAGTGTGACAACACACCTGCCTTTTACAGATGCTCAGGGGATCTGAACTCAGGTCCTGTGTTTACATGGCAAGCACTATATGGACTGAGACATCTTCCCGGGACTTTAAAAATCTTGTTTGTTTAGCAGAGAAGCACAGGTCTTTGGTCTCGGCAGTTGAGAAGCAGAGGTAGGTAGATCACCATGAGTCCAATGCCAGCTTGGGACTATGGAGTGAGTTCGAGGTCAGCCTAGGCTAGAGACCCTGCCTCAAATAAACAACAACAAAATAGTTTAATTTGCTAACATAAATCTTGACTGCTTCCTGGCCGTACCTGTGTCTCCATGTGAATTCCTGACTTTGGGGACATGGGAACCAGGATTACTGCGACAGTTAGGGGATGTGGGGAGGAAGGATGGCTCTCCATCACCCTGACTCACTCTGACTCGGCAGCTACATTTATTGAGCACGTACTCTATGACAGTCACCCAGCTAGCCAATGGCAGGGACTCAAGCCCTGGTCACATTGGCAGTGGTGTCCCTCTGATTGCCGTACCTAAGTGACCAGGTGGGTCATGGCTTCGTTCCCTGGAGCCTTGGACTCCATGTCCTTTTCCAGACTGTTGCGGTCACCTTTCTAGTTGCTGCGCAGAAAGAACCCAAACAAAAGTGGCTTGTAGAGGAATGGGTTTATCTGGCTTACGGACTCGAGAGGAGACTCCATCCTGGCAGGGAAAACGATGGCATGAGCAGAGGGCTGGACATCACCTCTGCCACAGCACTGCAAACAGCGGCAGGAAGGTGTGCCAAATACTGGCAAGGGGAAGCTGGCTTTTAACCCCCATAAGCCCACCCCAACAACACAGCTTCATCGAGGTTGTAAAACCCAAAC
The DNA here is from genome assembly GCA_004024765.1 of Zapus hudsonius. Classification (NCBI taxonomy): domain Eukaryota; kingdom Metazoa; phylum Chordata; class Mammalia; order Rodentia; family Dipodidae; genus Zapus; species Zapus hudsonius. The sequence goes on from PVHP010026159.1 coordinate 1,042, forward strand.
TGCCATCAGCTGAGGATCGACACATTCATTTGTTTGTGGGGGACACCTGTATCAAACCATGACACAGACCATCTCCTCCTGTGAGTGTGTGTTCACTGGTCTGCTCCATGGCCGGGCACAGTGACAGGACCAGTAACCCTCTGTCACCTTACACCAAGTCTCAGCCTGGGTTGGTTTCAGCAAGGCTGGGAGCTTCCTGCTTCCTGCTTCCGGTCCCAGCCTCACCACAGCCAAGCTCTGGGCACCAGGCCATCAGGGAGCTCCTGAGGAAAGAACTCACAGGATTTCATAAGCATCCGGCCTGGGACACATGGTCAGGGCAGGGAGTAAGAGAGAGAAAAACAGTATGTCCTCTGGGGTGCACACCTGGGCAGGGTCCACAGACCAGACTGGGTTTGGCAGGGAGGAGCTACTAGACTTGGCACCTAACTGTGCCCACAGCAAGTTGCTTGCATTTGGGTGGAGGAGGGGCAGGGGTCACTGCCCCTCCCCCACCCCACCCCACCATGAGGGAGTGCACTAAGGAAGGAAGATTGGCAGGGGTGAATAGAATGAAGGAAGGTATGAATTCATTTGTTCATAAATCTTTTTTGTTGTTTGGTTTTTGTTGTTGTTGTTTGTTTTGTTTTTTTGAAGTAGGGTCTCACTCTAGCCCAGGCTGACCTGAAATTCACTATGTAGTCTTGAGCTGGCCTTGAACTCGCATAGATCCTCCTACCTCTGCCTTCCAAGGTATGAGCCACCACGCCTGGCTTGTTATTGCTATTTTGAGACAAGGCCTTATTCGGTAACCCAGGCTGGCCTTTAAGAAGGGCTGGCATTACAGGTGTGAGCTACTATGCTGGGCAGCCTTTTACAAGTCTTGGGTACCTGCTCTTGGATGCCCAGGTTGTACTCTGTGGATGCTTAGTGTACCATATGGACCCAGCCCTGCCAGTGTCAGCAGATTGGGAACTAAGAGGACCTTTGGCATGTGAAATGACCTCGCCAGTGTGAATGCTGTGGTATATATGGAAGACCAGGAAGTAGGGGTGTTTGTGTGTGTGTGTGTGTGTGTGTGTGTGTGTGTGTGTGTGTTTGTCTGCCTACACAGCCCAAGAGCAGAGGTGCAGCCTAGTCATTTCCTTCTAGGTCACTACCCTGCCCCTTGTCCTGTACTAGCTGGGCCTGCCTGGTGTCATGCCCACTACCCATTCAAAGATGCTTCTTCCAAGTATAGGGTTGAGGCCTCCTCAGCTCAGACCCCAGTCCTCATGTGAAAAAGACCTCCCAGCCAACAATACCCTTGATCTCATCTACACAGACTTCTCCACCAGAAGCCTCAGAGCTGTGAAAAGCACACAGCCAAAGGCCATCGTCCTAGGCCCCTATGCATGGGTTGTACCTTGCCTAGGTTTTGGCTCCAAATTCCAAGCCCTAATGACCCCTCTGTCCAGATATGCAGCAGACACATTGGTCACTGAGTCCCCACAGACACTGTGCTAAGTGCCTTGATATATCTATGTATAGCCAAGGATGGCCTGGGATTACAAGTATGCACGAAGAGCTTCGGAGACACCACTAACCAGCATGGTGGTGTGAGGTACACCACCCTCTTGGAGCCCAAATATCTAATATAAAATCCTGGGTGACAACACTATTTCCAAGTTTATTGTTAGAACAATGACAAATCATGACTTTAGTACATCACAATTATTTTCCTTGGTTCTTATTTATTTACTTATTTATTTATTTTTTGGTTTTTTGAGGTAGGGTCTCGCTCTAGTCCAGGCTGACCTGGAATTCACTATGTAGTCTCAGGGTGGCCTTGAACTCAAGGCAATCCTCCTACCTCTGCATTGAGTTGAAGTTCCCATTTGTGGTACAGCAAAGAACTCACGCAGGAGTGAAGCCTCATACGAGAAAGCATGCAGGAAGACCTTCTGGCTCACGTAAGAATGCATGCCGGGGAGAAACCTTATCCATGTGGTGACCGTGGCAAAGCCTTCAACATGAAGACACACCACTGTTCACCAGAGAGTTCCTACTGGAAACAGCCCTTACCAGTGCAGTGAGCGGCACAGCCTCTGCCGAGAGCCCATGCAGTGAGTGTGGGAAGGCTCTTAGCAGCAAGCCATACTTGTCATGCACAGGACACCCACAGGAGAGAGAGCCCATGAACGTAGCCAGTGAGAGAGAGCCTTCTGCGGGAAATCACAGGTAATTATACGCCAGAGAACTCACTCCACAGTGAGGCCATATGAACGCAATGAGTATGAAAAAGCCTATCCCAGGAAGGGATCCCTTCAGATACACCAGAAAACTCCTGTGGAGAGAAACCTTTTAAGTGTGGTGAATGTGGAAAAGCCTTTATTCATCCCTCAGTGAACATCAGAGGGTTCATACCAGGGAGAAACCCTGGGCCCTGGGAATGGTCTGAATGTGGAAATCCTTGTGTTGGAATTCAGGGCTTCGTATCCATCAGAAAACGCACAAGTCGGACGGACACACAGTGATGAAGTGAGCGTTAGACTCTCAGCAGGTGGCAAGAAGATAAGCCAGACAGAATTAGAAGCAGGAAAGCCCCCAAAATGTAGGTTGTATTTGCAATGGGCTGCAAAATCTCTTACAAATTCGGCACAATCTTTGCAAAGAAGAGAGCACAGGACTCAGGCATATGAACATACCAAGTGTGGTTAGTAGTGTGATGAATATTTGCACCATGAATATTGAAACTCTTTGTCAGTGTAATAAACCAGGGAAGCATTTTCCCAGAGAATGTGCTATTTGGATAGTCACTTTCCAGCTTTGAGGCTATGATTTTATAAAATAAAGACCACCTCATTTGTAAATAGTAACCCCCCCCCACTCCCAGGTAGGGTCTCACTCTAGCCCAGGCTGACCTGGAATTCACTCTGTAGTCCCAGACTGGCTCAAACTCATGGTGATCCTCCCTGCACTGACTCAGCCCCTGCCAGTCCCATGCCAGTGGCCCACCCCATCTCCGCACTGACTCCCCGCCACCTCTCCCTGATGGGTCATACGTGTTAGTCAGCAGTCACCTCAAAGTATGTTCAATTCAAAGCCGGCTTGCCTTGGTGGAGAGGACCAGCAGGGTGCGTAGCAAACTCTTGGTACCCATGCCTGTCCATCTTCTTTCTAGTGAGGTGTCTGTTACCAGGATGTCTGGGGCTAGATTTATTTTGGGGGCTGGGGTTGTGAGTGATGGGTTGGACAGAATTCAGCCTGCCTTCAGGCTTGTAACTCAGTCAGGGGCTAGAATTGGAACTCCAGACACTGGCCTAGACAATTCTTTCTCCAGAGGACAGCGATGCAAGTGGCTCTGAGGAATACCTGGTGGCTGCCAGGACCCCTAAATCCTCCTAGCATTGGTCCCAAATCCTCCCATTCATCATTTCTTGAAGGCCAGTCTTTCCTATGAAGGCTAACCTAGCTTAGAGTCTCCCAATAGTCCTCCATCTGGCCACAAGGGCAGGGTGGGGTAGAGACTGGAGGGCAGGGATCTGTCTGTCCAGGCTGTCTTGTGCAAGGCTTTCTGATGCAACCGCTGAACACTGTGTCCCATCCCCCCAGCCTCCCAGCTTTTCTCAGAAAGAGAAGGGCTGGGCAGTGGCCAGGGCCCGGCACACACAATCCCTTTTGATTTCCTGGCCTCTGTTGGCCTCCAGACCAGGCAGAACAGGGGCTGGATGACTCAGCAGTAAGTTCACTCTTAAGAGGAACCTGACTAAGGGTGGCCTCCCTGCGGCTGGATAGGAAGAGAAATTGGGAGATCCCAGTGTGTCCCTGCCATAAACACACACACACACACACACACACACACACACACACACACACACACACACACACACATCATAATTGTGATTGAGCCCAGGGAAAGACTAGGAGAACCCAAGGTCATCCAAGGTCAGAGTCAAGGTGAGAGCCAGAATTAGTGGTCCTCTTGCTGCTTTCTAGGTCCTCCCTGAATAGGAAGGACAAAGACCCTTCACTGAAAAACAAAAAACAAAACATATGATCTCCACCCCCCCACCCCACCCCCACACACGCATCTCCTCAGGCTGCTGCTGGCCAGGTGATGTAAGGGAAGCACACTCACTGGGGCCTCACTAGACCCCAGACACAAGAATTCCTTTCCTCGTAATTCTATAATTGCTAGGCTGGCTTTCCTGTCTCCCTTGGGCCCATCCTAACAGGATGTGGATGATGAGAGATTTGTGCAAAGTTCCTAGGAGATTCCAGAGAAGGGGGAGGTGCCCAGGCCCCTAGCCCAGGCTTCCTAAGAGAACCACAAGTCTGTTGCAACTCTTGACTTATCCAACCACCTGTGTCTTCCACAAACTGGCTGCCCAAATCCATCCATGTTCCCCAGTAATAGGGTAATAGGGTAATAATAGGGTAATAGGCTTTTACCATCAGGACTGGCTCCTCAACTTAAAAAAAAGTGTGTGTGTGTGTGTGTGTGTGTGTGTGTGTGTGTGTGTGTGTGCGTGTGTGTGTGAAAGTGGGCCTGCACATGAGTGACAGGGCACATAGATGGAGGGCAGAAGACAACCTTGTTTTGATGCTGTGCACTGATGTGTTCGCCAAGGCCTGCCTCCCTTCTCAGCACAGGCAAGCTGCTATTTCAGAGGCTTGACATGGGTAGCCAGGCTCCCACAGCAAGTGCCCGACCCATGGGATCACCTCCAAGCCCCTTCCTTTTTATTGTTATCATTTTAAACTTTTTATTGATAGCTTTCATAATTATAGACCATAAACCATTATGATTCCCTGCTCTCCTCCCCTATATCTCTTCCCCCTCTCAATTAGCCTCTGTTTTGTTTCGGTGTCATCATCTTTTCCTCCCATTATGTGTAGGTATTATCAGGCACTGCGAAATCATGAATATCAAGGCCATTTTGTGTCTGAAAGTTTGCAATGCAATCAGTCCTACACTTTCTGTAGCCTTTTTTTTTTTTTTTTGAGACAGGGTCTCTTGCATCCCAGGCTGATTCTGTATGTAGCTGAGAATGACCTTGAACACCTGATCCTTCTGCCTCTACCTCCTCAGGCATGCACTAGCAGCCCCAGTTTATATGATGCTGGAGACCAAACCCAGGGCTTTAGGTATGTCAGGCAAGCACTTTATCGATTGGGTGACATTTCCAGCCCATTGACTTCTTTTTTACAGCACATAATAGTTTGCCATTGAAGTCAGTGATTTAAAATGTATGTTTTAAGCCAGAGCTGGTGGTGGTACAGACCTATAATCCCATTTATTTAGAAGGTCGAGGAAGGGGAATAGCAAGTTCAGAGTCTACCTGCTTTACAGAATTGCATTCAAGGCCAGCTAAAACTTAATGAGACGCAGCTTCAAAAAATTTTTTTTTCTTTTTCAAGGCATGATCTCACTCTAGCCCAGGTTGACCTGGAACTCACTCTGTAGTCTCAGGGTGGCCTGGAACTCTCAGTGATCCTCCTGAGTGCTGGGATCAAACCTGCCTAGCAAAAAAAAAAAAAATCCAGTTTGGCAAATCGCAATGAGTTTGGCTTATTTACAGAGCGAGCACGGAGGCAGGGGTTGGTTACTTACAGGAGCATGAGAGAGCTCTCCTTGCCCTCCCCCACACAAGCAGGCAGGTGGGCAGGCGGGCACCCAACCACCACCTAAAGAACAGTGCACTTGTGCAGGGTCAGCCAGCAGTACACAGTTCAGTCAGTCCTGTTCCAGGGCTTGGAACAAAAAAAATAGCATAAAAAATATTGTTAGTTAAGAAAAAGGAGGAGCTGGCTGAGGTGGTGCACGCCTGCACTCAAGAGGATCACCGTGAGTTCAAGGCCACCCTGAGACTATATAGTGAATTCCAGGTCAGCTTGGGCTAGAGTGAGACCCTACCTCAAAAAACCAAGCACATTAAAAAAAGAAAAATAGAAGGAAAGGTTTGGGAAGTTGCTCGATGGTTGGGGAGCTTGGGTTCAATCCCTAGGTGTGGGGATGGGTCTTGGCTGGGATTGTGGCTCAGTGGGAGAGCACGTGCCTAACGTGCACAGAGCCTGGGTTCATCTCTGAACTGCAGGGAAAAAATAAGAGAAAGACAGAAACCTGATGTAAAGAGAAGAGGTAAAACTAAAACAAGAGCAAAACAAGATTATGCAATCCTGGCTCAATCCTGCTCAGCATGTGGAAAGATGTTCTCTCTCCCCGAGGTGTTCAGGAACAGGGAGAGCTCCTGCAAAAGAACCTGTGGTTTGGTTACCTCATCCAGGGTCTCCAAGGCCCCAGAGTTCAGCCATCTTGCCAGTACCGGGCAGGGTATATATATATTTTGGAAAACCCTGACCTATTCCAACTGTTTCTTCTGATTTTTTTCAAAAAATTAATAACAAATTTTTAAATTTAAGTTTTAAATATTTCTCACTCTAGCCCAGACTGCTCATTTATGTCTAAACTGAGTATAAAGTTCACACTGGAAAGCTAGATGTGGTCCTATCTGGCTGTAATCCCAGCTTTCAGGAGAGCTCCAGGCCAGCCTACACGGTCTCAAAAAGATCAAACCTGCACAAAGTGGTGCATCTGGAGTTCGTTTGCAGTTGCTGGAGGCCCTGGTGCACCCATTCTCTCTCTAACTCTCTCTGTCTGTCTCTCTCTCTGCTTGCAAATAAATAAATAGTTAAGAATAAAAAAAAATCAAACCGGGCTGGAGAGATGGCTCAGCGGTTAAAACACTTGCCTCCAGTGCCTGAGGTCCTGGGTTCAATTCCCCAGTACCCACATAAGCCAGAACCATAAGGTGGTGGCCCTGGTTCTTGTTCTCTCTCTCTCTCTCTCTCTCTCTCTCTCTCTCTGCTTGAAAATAGATAAATAATAAAATATATAAAATGAATAATTAATAAAAAAATATATATAAAGAAAATCAAACCAAAAGATGCATGTAATCCCATACCTGTAATCCTAGTGCTCAGGAGGCAGAGGCAGGAGGGTCAGAAATTCAAAGCCAGCCTCAGCTACATACTGAGTTTGAGGCCAGCCTGAGCTACATGAAAACTTGGGAACAAAAACAAACCAAACCATACAAAAGACAAAATGAGACAAAAAGATTTTTAAATTAGAGCACTTGGATGCCAGTATGAAAAAAAGCTGCATTTTATTAACAATTTTGATTTTGTATTGCAATAATATGTTCAGTATTTTAAATAGGATAGATTTAATAAAATTAATTTCCTTTTTTTCCCTTAATGCACAACTAAAAGTTTAAAAAATTCTTTTTGAGATAGAGTCTCAAAGGACAGGGCTCAGAGGCACTGACAGGTTCAGGTTAGATCCCAGAATCCTCTAGTGTACTCCAAAGGCTCTGAGACACAAGGGAGCTGGCCTCCTGGGTTACAGAACCAGAGAAACAAAGGTGGCCCTGCCCTGCCTCCCGTCTACCTGTCTGCAGGAGTTATTTTTTGACACTGGCAAGCTCAAATATCAGAACATGCATGAGACTTCCCAGATAAGCCCTGGACCCCTGGGGCTGGGAAGGGATGCTGTGCCCACATCGAGCTACACCAGGGCTTCCTCCCCTGGGGCGTGAGTCCTGTTAGGTCCCTCCTCCTCCGTGCTTAGCGTCTCCACCTTAGTTCCCAAAGGCCTACATGCACCACACTCTGTTCTCAGTATTCTTCTTTCTCTTTCTCTCTCTCTCTCTCTCTTTCTTTCTTTCTTTCTTTCTTTCTTTCTTTCTTTCTTTCTTTCTTTCTCTCTCTCTCTCTCTCTCTCTCTCTCTCTTTCTTTCTTTCTTTCTTTCTTGGTACTGAGCATCAGCCACTACCACGTCCCCTCCTTTACAGAAAATTGTAGGTTTTTTTGTACATATGTGTGTGCTATATGCATACGTGGGTGCAGGCTCCTGTGCATGGACGCATGAATGCCTTCCTTCTATCACTCTTCTGCCTCAGTTTCTTGAGTCAGGGCCTCTCAATGTTTGTTTCCTTTTTCAGTTAGACTAGTAACCAGTGATCCTCCTGTCTCCCTTCCCTGAGCACCTGGGGTCACAGGCCTGCACAGCTGTGCTGTGCCTGGCTTTTTTTAAAAAATATTTTATTTATTCATTTTCAAGGAGAGAGAGAGAGAGAGAGAGAGAGAGAGAGAGAGAGAGAGAGAGAGAGAGAGAACACCAGGGCCACCACCTTATGGGTCTGGCTTATGTGGGACCTGGGGAATTGAACCCGGGGCCTTAGGCACTAGAGGCAAGTGCCTTAACCACTGAGCAATCTCTCCAGCCCTGTGCCTGGCTTTTTTACGTGTTAAAAAAGTCCTCATGCTTTCACAGTGTTAGAACCAGAAAAGCTTCATTTTTGGTCTGACTGCCTCTTCTCAGTTGCTGTTTCTCAAGAGTGATCCAGACCACCCATCCCAATGATCACTTCCCTGGAATGACCCAGGCCCAGAGGCAAGGTGGACTGCCCTGCAACCAAAGAATTCCAATGACCCACGGCCCCATAAGTATCCTGCCTGGTCAGAGCCCTCTCAGGGGTTCCTGAATAGAGCCTGTCTCAGCTCTGGGTCCCAGTGTTCCTGCGTTTCCCCCCTAACACACAGTAAGCACTCTTACCCACGGGTCCATTTCCCCAGCCACAGAAATTTTTAGTTTTAGCGACAGGGTCTCCAATACTCAGCCCAGGCAGTGACCACACCTACAATCCTCTGGCCTGGGCCTTTGGGACGGCTGGGATTTCATGCATAAGTGCATTTAATGCTCTCAACCTGTTGTGGAGGCCAGAACTGAAGTCTCCTTTGTGTGGGGGAGAAGAGGGTTTGTTCTGGGCTCTAGCACTGAGCCACACGCTCAGTGGCGGGCTTAAGAAGTGACTTTTCAGAGCGCAGAGGTGGGGTGCGCCCTTGGAAGGATGCAGGATGGGAGGCGCTGTCCTGCAGCCATCCCGAGAAGGCAGGCTGTTATTCCCATTTCATAGGTGGGGAAACTGAGACTCATAAACGATCTGATAGGGCGAGAGAGGCCGGGGTGCAGGGGGAGGGCGGGGTGGCCCGGCCGGCGGAGGCGGGGCCGGGATGGCGCAATCCCGCGGCGCGCGGGAGGGTTAGCTCGGGTTTGCATCACCCGGCGGACAGGCGGCATTCCCCGCCGCGAGCCCCGCGCCCTCCACACCCGGCCGAGGCAGCGGCGGCGGCGGCGGCGGCGCACGTGTCGGCTGCGGGGTTCGGGCGGGAACCGAGACCCGGCGCCGCGGAGACCCGCGTGGGATCCCTGGACAAGGTGCCGGGCGGGACGCAGAGCGGACCTCCCTGAGCCTGGAGAGCCGGAGGGGCTGAGGGGGCGTGGGACCCCCCTCCCGGCGGACGTAGCCAGCCTCTGTCTGTCTGTCTGTCTGTCTGTCTGTCTGTCTGTCTGTCTGTCTCCATGCTTTCTGCCGTGGGGGGGGGGAGTTCGCCCCGGTATTGCAGGGATGCCTCACTTTGCCTGGCTCCCTCCTTGCGTTATTACCAAGGCAGAATCGGGGTCTTTCATTGGATAACCCCCCTTCCCCCCCAAACCTTCAGAGAGCTTTTGCATTCGGGAGCAAAGGTTGAGGGAGCTTCCGTGTGGAACCGACTGATGTTTTCTGGGGGGCTCCCACCGTGGGGAGGGTCTGTGTAGCGTGCCTCCTTCCCACCACCAAACAGCCGTTCCTCCCTTCTCTCTAGATGCCAACGGCCCCTCGGGCTGCTCCTGCCCGCGTCCCCTGCAGGAAGAAGCGGTTGGATGACAATTTACCTGCTGAGTGTCCCGTCCAGAAACATGCTCGAAGTGAGCCCCAGCCCAGGCCTGCCCCCTGCCCGCTGCCTCTAAGCTCACCCCCTCCTCCAGTCCCGGCACCTGCTATGGCCCCTGCCTCCTGGCTGGGGCCATATGTCCTCCTGGAGCCAAAGGAGGGCACCCGGACCTACCGGGCCCTGCACTGCCCCACAGGCACGGAGTACACCTGCAAGGTACGTCCCAAGGGCACGCATCCCAGGGCAGGGCTTGCAAAGGGTCTGAACACCAGAGGATTGCCAGAACCCTGAGACTTAGGCTGTTTATTCCTGTGATTTTATTTTATTCTATTTTATTTATTTATTTATTTTTTGTGGGGGAGCAGCCAGAGAGCCCTTGCTGGGCTGAGACCACAGAGATAAAGGCCATGGGACCTTCATAGCTTAGACCCTACATGTGATCAATGCTGCTGGGTAGTAGAGGATTCACAGGAAGATAGAGGAAACACCCCAAAGGGCTAAGAATTGTGTCCCCAAAGCCTCAGTAGGAATTGGAGGATGCAAGATGGGGGGGGGGGACTGTGCAAAGACCCAGAGAACCTGAGCACTGGCCCTGCTGGGCGTGCTCCCTGGGCTGCAGAGCCGCTGGAAATGTTTGCACTAGAGAAAGACAAGGCATGGCAGGACATCAGAACTTCTGGGGGTGACATCACGCATGACCTCAGTTAGCAAGGTGCTTGCTGTGGAAGTATGAGGACCCCAGATTAGATTCCTAGCACTGTAATCCAGTGCCGAGGAGATGGAGACCGGAAGGCTCCTCGGGCTTGCTGCCAGCTAAGCTACTGAAATTGGCAAGCTCCAGGTTCACTGTGAGACACTGGCTCAAAACTATGGTGGTGGCACTGAGGAGGCATAGGTAGAAGGATAGCCATGAGTTCAAGGCCAGCCTGGGATTACAGAGTAAATTCAAGGTTAGCCTGGGCTATAGTAAGACCCTACCTTGAAAGAAACCAACCAACCAACAAACAAAAAAACTATGATGGAGAGCAATTAAGATACCATATGTTGACCTCTGACCTCCACATGCATGAACATGTACTTGCACACCCACCTGCACACACATGCACCCACCATACACACATACATATGCATGCAAAAACAATTGGGGGGCTGGGGAGATGACTCAGCAGTTAAAGCAGTTGCTTGCAGAGCCTAACAACCTGGGTTTGGTTCCCCAGTGCCCATATAAAGCCAGATGCACATCCAGGTGCATGCATCTGGAGTTTGTTTGCAGTGGCCGGGGGCCGTGAAGTGCCCATTCTCTCTCTGTTGCAAATAAATAAATAAAACATTTTTTAATTTCGGACACTGAAGGGAAGGGGCCTTATCTGTGGCTGCTTCACACGTAGGAAGACTGAGGTCATGCATAATGTCACATAGGCTTGAGCCTGGCATCCAGGATATGAAAAGAGCTAGAAAGATCTGAGGATTCCTGGCAGAAATCTGGAAAGACAAGACCAAGGCCCCGGAAGGTCAGCCGATGTGAACCCTGCAGTCACTGCCCAAAAGGAGTAGATAAGCATGGGAACTGTTGGCTTCGAAGTCTCTCTCCCTCTTCATGTAGCTTGGGTCCACTTACAGACGGTCGGTGCCCAAGGGTGACACAGGCAACTTGGACCTGTCATACAGAGCTCAAGGTTCTGTGCCCCATACTAGAATGGATCTTTCAGTAGCAAGCTGGGCAGGCTGCCTCTGGGAGGTAGGCATCAGGAAGGAAGATGGTGTGACCTCAGTCCTTGGGGATGCCCTGAGAGGCAGAGACACAGTGTCATCCTGGGAGCAGCCTGACAGGGCTCAGCAGACTGGGCCCAGCACTGGCTTCAGGTGGCCTCTTGGCTGGCTGTACGGAGGAGTTCTAAGGAACCCTGACTCGGGGTCCTGTTCCTTTTTATTTTTAGACAAGGTCTCCTGCTTGTGGGTTAGTCCTTGCCTTCCACTTCATTTCAGGCAGTCTTTCATTGTGGTTCGATGCTCCAGGAAACAGGCTTTTGCTAACTTCCAGGAAATTCTTCTCCACCTCCCTTCTCTCCACTGGCAGCCCACCACAGCTTCTGGTTTTTAAAAATATTTTATTTATTCATTTTCAAGCAGAGAGAGAGAGAGAGAGAGAGAGAGAGAGAGAGAGAGAGAGAGAGAGAGAGTGAGTCTGGCTTATGTGGGTACTGGGGAATTGAACCGGGTCCTTAGGCACTGGAGGCAAGTGCCTTAACCGCTGAGCCATCTCTCCAGCCCCTGGTTTTGTTTTAAGAAGACTATTTTCTTGTTTTCTCTCATTTATGAGAGAAAGAATGGGTGTGCCAGGGCCTCCTGCCACTGCAAACGAACTCCAGACACATGGGCCACTTTGTGCATCTGTCTTTATGTGGGTACTGGGAAATCAAACCCAGGCCAGTAGGCTTTGCAAGTAAGCTCCATTAACCACTCTTCAGCACCCACCTTTTTTGAGGTAGGGTTTCACTCTCACTCAGGCTGACCTGTAATTCATTCTGTAGTGCAGACTGGCCTTGAACCCATGGTGATCCTCCTTCTCCAGCCTCTAGAGCACTGGGATTAAAAGCATGAGCCACCAATACCTGCTTTTTAAATTTTTATTTTATATGGGGCCTGGAGATCTGAACTCAGGTACTCAGAGCTCCATAACAAGCTCTTTATCCACTGAACCATACGACCCAGCTCACTTTCAAGTTCTTCATGGATTAAGTGTTTATAGTCAAGGGTGAATATGATATTACATTATGAAACTACCAAATAAAATAGAAGCACAAAATAAGTAAATAAAAATGTCAGAATAAATAAATAAATACACCTCAGGATAAATAAATAATTAATTAAAATGCCATGCCCTTGAATCAGAGGCACAATGGCCTCCAACTGAGGGGCATGGCAGTGGCTGCCCATGAGTCCCTGTGGGTCTGAGCAAAATGAAAATAGTGAATAAAAAGTAAAAATGTATGTATATATCCATATAGCATGCAGTTCAAAGCCACATCAACCAAGGTGACTGTACCTACTCTGCCACTAATGAGCTCCATGGCTTCTTACCTGTCACTCTCCTTTTGGAACTTAGTTTTGCTGCCAGTAAAATGAGACCTGCCTTCCAGATGTGTGTTCAGTGTCTAGGAACCTCGAGCACGTTTCCCGCTGGACTTGCCACCCTCACCATATGTCCCTGTCCTTTTGGCCACACTAACCCTTACTTACCTGCATTTCAGAAGCAGCTTGAGCTCTTGATTGTCTGGGGGCCTTTGCACCGCCTGTACCCCCAACCTGGGAAGCCTATCCCACTGGCATCTAAACTACTCAGATAACTTCCCCAGGGTCACTTTATTTATTTTTTTTTTAAATATTTTATTTATTCATTTTCAAGCAGAGATACAGGAGAGAGAGAGAGAGAGAGAGAGAGAGAGAGAGAGAGAGAGAGAGAGAGAGAGAGAGAGAGAGAGAATGGGTGCACCAGTTCCTCTGGCCACTGCAAACAAGCTCCAGGCAAGCACCTTAACCTCTGAGCCATTTTTGCAGCCCTCAGTATTTTTTTTAACTGAGAACTTTATTGTATGAACATATTGTGGAATAGTATTTAAGAAGAAAAATCTATTTAATTTATTTATTTATTTATTTATTTATTTATTGTTTTTTTTTTTTTGAGGTAGGGTCTCACTCTAGCCCAGGCTGACCTGGAATTCACTATGTAGTCTCAGGGTGGCCTTGAATTCACAGCAATCCTCCTACCTCTGCCTCCTGAGCGCTGGGATTAAAGGCGTGAGCCACCATGCCCGGCTGAAAAAACCTATTTTAGAAAGTGACTTTGGGCAGGGACCAAAGAAATGGCTCATCAGTTAAGGTGCCTGCAAAGCCTAACAACCCAGGTTTGATTTCCCAGCACCCAAAGTGGAGCATGCACCTGCAGTTTGTTTACAGTGGCTAGAAGCCTTGATGTGCCCATTCTAACTCTCTCTCTTTTATATCTCTCTGTTTGCAAATATTTTTTAAAATACTGGGCTGGAGAGATGGCTTAGTGGTTAAAGGCATTTGCTTGCAAAGCCTGATGGCTCAGGTTTGAATCCCCAGTACTCACCTGGAGCCAGATGCACAAAGTGGTACATGCATCTGGAGTTTGTTACAGCAGGACACCCTGGAGCTCTCACATACTCACTCACTCTCTCAATAAGTAAATTAAAATATTTAAAAATACTCTTCCACACTTGCCTAGCATATGCAAGACTCTGGATTTGATCTCTAACACAGCCAAACAAATGAAAACATTTACCATCTTGGTTCTTTTGGCAGACCTGTCAGAATTGCCAGGATTTAGTTTGTGGGCTCTTTTAGGTCTCTCCTCCCTGTGAAGGCAGCTGGGCACTAAGTGAGCACCCTGGGCCAGCTGCAGGGGAGAAGCAAGGCCTTGGGTGCCCTCCACCTTAGCTTTTCTGGGTCTCCCCTGCCTCCAGGGGTGCTTTTCTGCGTATGTTCAGTTCTCCGGACCTTGAGTCCACACAGCAGCAGCTCTACTCAGAGAGAGCACCCCGTCCAGGTGTCATCACAGGGGTGATGCTAGCTGGTTCTTTGGTCTCTGTTCCTTCCCTATGAAATGGATTGAGTCAGCTCTTTGCAGGGCTGCTGGCGTGGGAGGGGGTGCGGGGGGTGCACAGTAGTGTCTAAAGGCTGAGCTGGGCCCCAGGCCATCTGGCTTCCCGGGTCCCCAGCTGTGCTCACCCCTGCCTGCTCTGCCCATAGGTGTACCCGGCCTCCGAGGCCCGCGCCCTGCTGGAGCCCTATGATCGGCTACCTGCCCACGAGCATGTGGCCAGGCCCACCAAGATCCTGCTGGGCACCCAGCACCTCTACACCTTCTTCACCCAGACCCACGGGGACTTGCACAACCTGGTGCGTGACCGCCGCCGGGTCCCGGAGCCCGAGGCTGCGGCGCTTTTCCAACAGATGGCAGCCGCCCTGGCGCACTGCCACCAGCACGCTGTTGTCCTGCGTGATCTCAAACTGTGTCGCTTTGTGTTCACCAACTCTGAAAGGTGAGTGAGACCTCAGAGACACACCTGAGAGGTGGGCCATGGTGGGGAAACTGAGGCCCAGGAAGGCAGAGTAAGTTAGGCAATGTGAAGTCTATGGGTGGAACTGTAAGTTAGTGGTAAAGCAGGTGGGAGGCCCTGGGTTCCATCACTAGAACAGGAAGAGAGAGAGAGAGAGAGAGAGAGAGAGAGAGAGAGAGAGAGAGAGACCTAGCTCCCACTGCCTGGGATACATTTAACTCTGTCTGCTTTTGGAAGCCCCTTGGAAAGGAAAATAAGGAACATTGTGGTCATGACAAAGGCAGTAGCTGATAGTGACAGAGGACAGCACTGTGTTCTGTAACTTGACCTGGACCCTGACCAGTAATGACAGCTAAACAGCTGAGGCCCAGAGAGGTCAAGTAGATAGTCCAAGATCCCACACTTAGATAAAGGATAGATCAGGATTTGAACCCAGATCCGACTCCAGATTACACATCCTTAATTCATTCTGTGCTTGAGACCAGCTGCCACTGGGTGACCCAATGATGCAATTAACAACCAAAACACTACCTAAGTTTCCCCGTAGAAACTTTTTCTGAAAATTAGTACTTTTTGGTTAAAGATAACTCTCCTAAGAGGGGGCCGGGGGACTCAGCATCATGTCCCAGACTCTTGGGGATATGCAGTATGTGTCAGGGAGCCCACCAAGGAATCAGCTACACAGGAACAGCCCTGGAAGCATCAATTTCCTTCCGTGATTTGTTTTTTGTTTATGTTATTTATTTATTTGCAAGAAGATAGAGAAGGGTGGGGAGAGAGATGGACGGGCCAGGGCCTCCTGCCATAGCCAACAAACTCCCCATGCATGCACCACTTTGTGCATCTGGTTTTACGTGAGTAATGGAGAATTGAACCTGGGCGACAGACAGGCTTTGCAAACAAGAGCCTTTAACCACTGAACCATCGCTCCAGGCCCTGTTTTTTTGTTTGCTTATTTTGATCCCCTTCTGTAGACTAGGCTGGACTCCATTTCTGATCTCCCTTCCTCAGCCTTCCCAGTGTGGGATACAGGTGTGGACTACCATGCCTACTTTTTTTCTTTCCTTCCTTCCTTCTTTCCTTTTCCTTCCCTCCCCTCTACCCTGCCCCTCCCCAACAGCTTTTTTTTTTTTTTTTTGGTGCGGATTTTTAAAACTTTATTTTGAAAAAATTTTTATCTCTCAGAAATGTTACAAAAATAGGGCTGAAGAGATGGCTTAGCAGTTAAGACGTTTCTCTGCAATGCAGAAGGACCTGAGTTTGATTCCCCAGTGCCCATCTAAAGCCAGATGCACAAGAGAGCACATATGTCTGGAGTTCACTTGCAGTGGCTGGAGGCACTGTGCCCATTCTCTCTCTCTCTCTCTCTCTCTCTCTCTCTCTCTCTCTCTCTAATAAATAAATAAAATATAATAAAAAAAGAAATGTTACAAAAATAGTTCAAAGAGCTTCCACATATATCTTTTACCCACTTTCCACCCATGTTTATCATTTTACACAGTCAGATTATGATCAAAACTAAGAAATCAGCCAGGCGTGGTAGTGCGCATCTTTAATCCCAGCCCTGGACAGGCAGAGGTAGGAAGATTAGAATTGAAGTTTGAGGGCAGTCTGGCACTACAGAGTGAGTTCCAGGTCAGCCTGTGCTAGAGTGAGACCCTACCTCGAAAAATAAAATACAATAAAATTTAAATATCTAAGAAATTGAGGCTGGGCATTGTTGGGTCTGGATGCCCGCAAATGAAGCGGGAACCGAATGAGCTCAGACTTTCAAGATAATGGATTAGGGACACAGCCAGACTCAGGAGCTGGAACTGTGTCCCGAAGTGTTGGCTCGCAGGCTTTTTAAAGAGAAAACCTGCAAACAGGTGCTGGCCAGTGGCCCAAGGGAAGGGTTGGGGAATCTTTTAAGAGGCTTGTTCAGGTCCAGGTGAGGAGATGTTCTGGGGTTCACTCTTAAGAACTAGTGGTCTCAAAATCAGGATGTTGGCACACTCTGCCATGGTGACTTTAACAAAGGATTTGTTGGACCCAGGGGTGGGGTGGGGTAGCAGGGACTTGCAGTTACAGGAGCAGCTAGAATATAGTACATTAGTCAACTTGACGTGGTTACATGATGCAGGCCTAGAATCCCAGCGCTCAGGAGGCCGAGGCAGGATTGTGAGACAGAAGCCAGCCTGAGCCATGCAGTGAAGCCTTGTCAACGAGTCCTCCCCACCCCCAAACCAGTATCCTAAACCAAAAACAAACTAAGAAATTGACCTTGGTAGAAAAGTCCTAGTGACTAAGACACAGAGTAGCCATCAGTTGCTTCTTGTGCTTGGGTTTGACTCCTGTTCTGTTAGACTGAGGTAGAGTGGGGCTGGGGGCTGGGGCTTGGTGGTGTCTTAACATGCTTGTGGCTGAGAGGCTGGGTCCCCAGCATGGCAAAAACTAGTAAGTAGCATTGTAAATGGCAGGTGACACAAGTTCATGTCTCTTCTCATCCCCCGATGTTTGTTTATCACCCCCTTTATGTTTTTTATATAGTCCCGGGAGGGCTCTTGGGGAATGTATCCAATGTATCCCTGGCTCTGGATGGGTCACCCAGGGTTCCCACGGCAGCCTGGGACCTGCATGTTGCACACGGGTGTAGCAAGGTTGAGAGAGCTACGGGGCCAGCACACAGAGGCTCAGCATACACCGGCCTGGGCTGCTCTTAGTGTAGCCATGCCTTCCTTTCCTAGCAGGGCTTATGCTATGTTTGGCACACTTCCTGTTTCTTCTTTTATTATCAACACTCCTCCCAAAGTTTGTCTCTGGTTTAAGAGATGTTTAACCCCTTCACTGTCCTCCCAGAGCGACTGTTGGAAATGTGCCCCTCTGGGAACGTTAGTTTGTATGTAATTGTTCTGTGATTGAACCCCTCTGAGCATAGACTTCCTCATCTGTGAAACAGATCTCTCAGGACTGCCTCACGTGTCAATGGCCAAGCAGGCACAGGGGCAATGGTGCTACTAAGGGCCATAGTGTGGTTGTGGTTCAGAGTTCTAGGTATGACCTGACCCTCCCGTTTCTGCCCCAGAACGAAGCTGGTGCTGGAGAACCTGGATGACGCCTGTGTACTGACAGGGCCAGATGACTCCCTGTGGGACAAACACGCATGCCCTGCCTACGTGGGACCTGAGATCCTCAGCTCCCGGGCGACATATTCTGGCAAGGCAGCTGATGTCTGGAGCCTAGGTGTGGCACTCTACACCATGCTGGCCGGCCACTACCCCTTCCAGGACTCTGAGCCTGCCCTGCTCTTTGGCAAGATTCGTAGAGGAACCTATGTCCTGCCTGAGGGCCTGTCCGCTTCTGCTCGCTGCATGATCCGCTGTCTCCTTCGAAGGGAGCCTGGGGAGCGGCTCTCAGCTCCAGGCATCCTGCTGCACCCCTGGCTGCGGGCGGGCCCAGGCCATCCAGTCTCATCTCCATCCCACAGCTTGGAGGCTGACCAGGTGGTCCCTGATGGGCCGGGGCTGGAGGAAGCTGAGGAAGGGGAGGTGGGACTGTATGGCTAGGACCACCCTTCTGCCCCTCTTGGGCAAGCAGCGGATTGACTGTTGGGGTCTACAAGCTTTCTCCTGCCTCTTTGGGCTGAACCAAACCTTAAGTGCCTTCTCAAAGTGTGCTGGACGCACCCCTGTATTCTGTGTGTGGGTGCTTCCTGGGTACCAAGCCCTGTTCTAGGTGCTGAGGATGCAACAGAGAGCAAGGTAGACCAAACATCTTGCAGGCAGAGCTGACACACTGCCACATGCCCTCAGTGTCCTGGGCATATTTCACACAAGGGTTGGCCTGCACTTGGCTGGTGGCAGGCTTCTGTCCATTCCCTTCCCCCAACAACTCAGATGCCTTGACTCTTGCACTTGGCCTTGGTGCCAAAGGCCACAGGCCTCCTCCCGTCAGTCAGGGCCACAAACCTGGACGGGGCTGGAACTGTGCTGCCAATTGGGCCTCCTGTCAGGAGGGTCTCCATGCAGGCTTGGCCCAGGGTTCAGGCCAGAAGAACAAGACCCTAGCATGATCTCATCTGACTCAAAGAATAAAGTTTGGGCCTGCCCACCCCAGAAGCTCCTGACTGGATTGAGGGCAGGACTAGGCAGGGGCTGCAGTCACCCAGAAAGTCTCAGGTCCTGTCTTGGGGGCTCCCAACACCCAGAACCACTGTCAGCATGATGACTTTTGTTCCATGAATAAACATTTTCACCATGTGCCTAATAAAAGAGTTGAGCATCAGTTATGGAGAACCAGGAGAGCTCACCCTTGTTAGTTCTCCCTGTGTTCAACACTGGCCCCACCTGAAGTTCAAACACATCTCAACCCCCATGAGTGAGGTGAGATTTCCTGCACCCTCTCGCTCTTTCTTCACAAGCCCAGTGTATCAACTGTCTTCTTTTTTAAATTTTATTTATTCATTTTCAAGGAGAGAGAGAGAGAGAGAGAGAGAGAGAGAGAGAGAGAGAGAGAGAGAGAGAGAAAGCACGTACCAGGGCCACCACCTGTGGGTCTGGCTTATGTGGGTCCTGGGGAATTGAACCTGGGGCCTTGGGCACTGGAAGCAAGTGCCTTAACTGCTGAGCCATCTCTCCAGCCCATCAACTGTCTTCTTGTTGCTAAGACAAACTATCAGAAAAAAAAATCAGTTTAGGGAAAGATGGGTTTATTGTAGTTTACAGTTCCAGGTTACAGTCCACCATGGTGAGGAAGGCATGGTGGCAGGAACTTGAGGTCACTTTCAGTCCACAGTGAAGCAGAGTGATGAAGGCTGCTGCTCAGCCAGCTCTCCTGTTTCTACAGTCCAGGACCCCAGTCCATGGAATGGCACCACCACTGTTAACGTGGGCCTTCCTGCCTCAGTGAACCTGATCAAGATAATCCCTCACAGGCTCCCCCAGAGGCTAACCTAATCTACAGAATCTCTTACAGGTGTTTCTAAAGTTGACTCTAAACCATCACACCCAGTTTCCTGGGTCAAGGGTACAGCTCAGTGGTAAAGCACCTGTCTAGCATGCTAGAGACTTTGGGTTTAATCCCCTAGACTGGAGAGATATGTGGAATGACAGGAAGCAATATGTTTTGCACAAAGCCAGAAGCCAATGCTCAGGGTGGACCTTAGGGTTGGTCAGTCTAACTCCCCAAACTGCTGGCAAAGATGTCCACTTTCTTGACTCCTTCTGTCCTTTGCTCGGTTGTTCCTGAAGACAGCTGGCATATGGTGACACCAGTCCGATGTGTCCCATTAGACAAGGATGTTGGCATTGCAGTGCTTGGAAACAGTTCTGTGGAGTCAGGTGGCCACAAACCAAATCCTTGCTCCAGCACATCTCAGCTATTTGACCTCAGGAAATGCCTCAGAGTCTTTGCCTGTTCAAGGGGGAGAATTGTACCTAACTCATGAGAACTGAAGGACCTTGAACTTCTGATCTTCTTGCCTCCACCTCCCTAGGGCTGGGGTTATAGGCCTCTGACACCATGCCTAGCAAGGTGCTGGGTTTTTTTTGTTTGTTTGTTTGTTTGTTTCTCGAGGTAGGGTCTCACTCCAGCCCTGGCTGACCTGGAATTCACTATGTAGTCTCAGAGTGGCCTCGAACTCACGAGGTAGGGTCTCACTCCAGCCCTGGCTGACCTGGAATTCACTATGTAGTCTCAGAGTGGCCTCGAACTCAAGTTGATCCTCTCACTTCTGCCTCCCAAATAAAGGTGTGCACCACCACACCCAGCCCTTCCAACACCTTTGCTTTTTAAACATTCATTCATTTATTTTGTGTGTGGTGTGTACGCATGGGATGTGTTTATGGTGTATACACCTGTGTATACCTCGTGTGCATGTTCTCAGAGAATATTGAGTGTCCCCTATTGTTCTTCCACCTCATTTCCTTCAGACAGAGTCTCTCACTGATCCTGGACTTGCCATTTTGAGGTCAGACTTGGAGCCTTAGCAATCCTCCTGTCTCCACTTCCTCCAGGACTGGAGTTACAGGCATACACGGGCACACCCAGCCTCTTGCCTGGAGGCTGGGGATCAAACACAGATTTTTCATGCTTGTACAGCAAGCATTCTTATCTGATGGCCAGCTCCATCTTGCGAGAGGCATTGAAAGAGCCACACCAGCAGCTGTGCGAGGTCCTTCTTGTCACTGTTGCCATGCCCTTTGTTTGAGATGGCCTTCAAGAAGTACCTCAGGCTGGCTTCAAACTTGTGATCTTCTTGTCTCTGCCTATAGAGTCCTGGGATGAGAGATGTGCGCCACCACATCTGGTCTATTGTTTTAAGTGGCTAATTTTGGGGTAATGTGTATTATAATATATAATATATATATAATGTATATATGTGTATATTATATATAATGTGTATTATGATATATATATATATATATATAATATCAATAACTGAGGGCTGAGGAGATGGTTCAGCAGTTAAAGACAGCTGATTACAAAACCTGCTGCCCCAGTACCCACCTAAAGCCAGGTTCACAAAGTGGCACATGCATCTGGGGTTTGTAGCAGCGAGAGGCCCTGGTGCACCATACTCTCTCTTTATCAAATAAATAAACAATAAATAAAACATCTAAAAATAAGCATCTGAGAAAGGAACCATCAGGGTTACGTTGTACAGAGGAAAAAACTGAGGTCCAGAGAAAGGAAATGTCTTGTTATCAGATACGGTGATGTGATTCCAAGTGGGAACCCAGGCTTCAATGGTGGACAGTCCACCCACTAAGATGAAGAGTGTCCAAGTTGGATGCCAGCTTGGCACTTCAAGGGACAAGGCTAAGAGCAGAGAAACGGAAAGATCGTTTCTGCCTACAATACCAATTTGGACAGATGACCTCAGGGTTGATAGGAATATGGCCATAAAAATCTACTGGAGAAAACAAGGAAACAGAAATGAAAACTAACAGAAACAGACACACATTTTTTCCTAAGCTTAAATGAATAAATATCAAGCTAGAAACTATTGCAAAAATAGAGGATGTTATATCAAGTGATTATGGGTTTGCAGATTATCTGTCAGACCTTTTAAAATAAAAATCTATAATGATAAAGACAGATTTGGTGGCACACACCTAAAATTCCAGCTCTTGGAAGGCAGAGGCAGGAGGATTAATACAAGTTCAAGACCAGCCTGGTCTATATATCAAATTCAGTCTCGATATATAGCTACATAGCGAGACCCTGTCTCAAAATCAAAACAAACAAGCCAGGTGTGATAGCTCACATTTATAATCCCAGAATTTGAGAAGCCAAGGCAGTAGTGTTGTCATGAATTGGGGGACACTCTGGGCCACACAAGATACTGTCAAAAAAAAAAAAAAACCGGGCATGGTGGTACAGCCTTTAATCTCAGCACTTGAGAAGCAGAGGTAGGAGGATTGCTGTAAATTCAAGGCCACCCTGAGACTACATAGTGAATTCCAGGTCAGCCTGGGCTAGAATGAGACCCTACTTCGAGAAAAACAAAAATATCTAAATAAAGGTCTTTTCAGTCAAAAACTAAGACTATTTGTTACTAGAAAAAAAATTTAATCTCAGCACCTGGGAGGCAGAGGATAAGGAGGATTGCTGTGAATTTGTGAGTTTGAGGCCTGAAACTAGAGAGTGGATTCCAGGTAAGCCTGTGGCCAGAGTGAGACCCTACCTCAAAAAAATGTTTTAATCTATCTAATCTATTTATTATCTATCTATCTATCTATCTATCTATCTATCTATCTATCTATCTATCTCTGTCTCTCTATGTAGCTAGGGATGAATTTGAACTTCTGAGCCTCCTGCCTCCATCTTGCAAGTGCTGGGCTTACAGCTGTGTACCACTACATGTGACTCCATGAAAAGTTCTGAAACAGTAGCTCTCAAGTTTGGCTTATTCCAGGAAGAGCCTTGAGCCCAGGGGAGATGGTTGGAGACAGGGGAAAGGACTGGGAAGGAGTGTATGAATGGGGATGATGGTGGTTTGATTCAGGTGTCCCCCTTAAACTTACGTGTTCTGAATGTTAGGTCCCCAGCTGGTGGCAATTTGGGAATTGGAGCCTCCGGGAGGCAGTGTATTGTTGGGGGTGGGCCTGTTATAACTGTTATAACCAGTTTCCCCTTGCCAGTGTTTGGCACACTCTCCTGTTGCTGTTGTCCACGTGATGTTGGCCAGGAGGTGATGTCCAGCCTCTGCTCATGCCATGGTTTCCCTGTCATAATGGAGCTTCCCCTCGAGTTTGTAAGCCAAATAACTCCTTTCCTCCCATAAACTGTTGTAGGTGGGATGCTTTCTGCCAGCCATGGTTTTATTTAATTTTTTTTTTTTTTTTTGGTTTTTCGAGGTTTAAATTTTAATGGCATGCTCTGGCAGCTAGACAGAAGTGGGCAGGATGCCTTAGAGACGAGAGAAGATGACAGCTTCTGTATTATTCTGCAGGAGGGCCCACATAGCTACTAGTCTACGGGATGAAGAGCGGAGGAAAAGGAAAATCAGGAGCTGGAGGATGAACAGGATTTCCAGCTTTTGTCAGGCGAATACAAACTGCAGCCATGGGCCAATGAAAAGAGTGAGCGGCTGGGAGAATGGAGCCTGAGCCCGCCAGGCCTGAATTCAAACCCGGCCTGTGTGCTGTGGGCAAGCCAAAAACGTCCACATCCTACATTTTATCAACTGCAGACAAGGAACCCGGCCTGCTTGCTGCTGTGCTGGTGGGTTTGATGAGGCTGCGGGCTACCGGATGGACAGAAGCTGCGCTGGGCGGAGTGCCCGACCCAGCCCCGCCTCCAGCCCCGCCCCATGATGCCCCGCCCTCGATACCCCGCCTCCAGTCCCGCCTCTAGTCCCGCCCCACGACGCCCCGCC
>PVHP010026160.1:0-24895 GCA_004024765.1 Zapus hudsonius
CTAGAAAGCATGAGAAGGGTTTAGCTCAGCCTGGCATGTAGTAAATTCCAAAACATGCAACAGGCCGGGTGATGATGCCAATGATTAGAATGAACCAGTGGACCATGCAGGTGGCTCCTGAGACAGCAACAAATTGCAGTGGAATCTGGGCCTGTTTCTATCTGCAGAAAAGCTCAGTCAGCTATGAAAAGCCTTCACAATGCCCATCCAGAGAGTAATGGTTACTCCCTGGAAGCAGCAGCTATGCCTGTCACTCAGGGTTTGGAGCACTGTCAATAATAGTCACCATTGAGAGGTACAATTTGCAGGGATGTCAGCCCTAATCAGGTGGCCACCAAGAATATGACTATAGCATTTGGTGCCCCTGCCATTTCCCAGTAGACGGTGACATGAGTGGGAGATGAGCCTTTGTTGCATTGTGCTATACCTACAAAAGTTGGGGATGTCTGTCACTGTGGCATGCCCTAGCCTATCCTGGCGGATACACTGTGAAGGCTAACCACAGTCAAGTTCGAGTCACTCAGAGAGCACACGCTGCTGACTTTGTCCCAGGTACGGGAGGCATGGAGGTCAGTCATAC
Source organism: Zapus hudsonius (assembly GCA_004024765.1). Lineage (NCBI taxonomy): Eukaryota > Metazoa > Chordata > Mammalia > Rodentia > Dipodidae > Zapus > Zapus hudsonius. The sequence continues at coordinate 581 of PVHP010026160.1, forward strand.
AGATTCCTGCCCTCTAAGGTCCTGCAGTTGACATCTAGCTGAAAGGCAGGTGAGGCTGTGAGGGGACTCTGTGGGTGGCGGCAGAGGCCCCAGAACAGCACCCCCAAGGGCTGCAGAATCACTCAAAATGGAGATATGGCAGATGACCAGTGTCACGCTCAGAAGTCTGCTCTTGTCTAGACAGTGGGCTCTGTGGCTCCCGAGGTCTGCAGAGAAGCTCTGTGGGTGGGCCCATGTGGGTGGGCTGTAGGCTCCCAGTGCTTCTCCCTTCATGGGATCTACTCAAGTCCTCATTCACCTCACAACTCAGAGACCCCAGCCTTCCCCAGCATCCAACCAGTCAGCAGCTCCGGCTCCACCTTCCAACCCGTCATCAGCATCCTCCAGCATCCCACCGAGGGCTCCTTGCCTAGGATGTGGAAACACAGGCATCCCTGCTTCCAGATGGACCTGGGGACCCATCTCTACCCAAGCTGGTAAGCTCCAGAAAGCCCCTCCACACACCCCACTGCACGGTGTCTGCCATCTTCTGGGGCCTCTTGGTACAACCCCATGGTTATGGGCAGGGCTCTGAGCCAGAAGCACATCCTTAGGGGTTATCGTCTTGGACTCAGTTTTTCATCTGTGAAGCAGGGAGAGCAGCCTGCTAGGGCCACGGTGAGGATGAAATGAGAAAATACTCGCACGAGTTCAGTACTACACCAGCTGATGGTCTGTGACATTGCTCACTTCCCTTGTCCCAAGTCAAGCCCCTGTCTTATGCTGAGCACTCAAACAGGCCAGGCACTGGAGTGACAGTGGGGTGTGGGCCACACCTCAGCCAGCTGTAGCTCCCCATTCATCATGGGGCTGGAAAGGCTGTATTCCCTTTCAAGTTCAAGGACATAGCGGGAAAGCAGCTCCGTCTACATCACTCCTGCCCCCATTCCCTGTGCATTTTAAGAACCTACCTTGGAGCTTAGAGACAGAAACACATATTTGCTGAACACACATATGGGGCCAGTTCCTTCCACATTCATCATCGTCTTTTCTTTCCCCAATGGTCCTTTGAGGTAAGTGCACAATGTCCCATACTCAGGGGACAATGATGAGGCACAGGAAACTGTGACAAAGCTGGAAGTCAAACCCAGGTACCAGGGGCCAGGAAGACAAGGGAAGAACAGAGAGCAAGCTGTATTGGGAGCCATTTCCCCAAAGGCTGAGTGCAGACACTCTAGTTCATGCTGACCTGACCTGCCTCTGCTAGGGAGGCCACCTGCCGCTGCCCTCCTCCTCACACACCAGGAGGCAGCTGTTGGGCAACCTCACTTTCAACACTTTCAGCCATGTTAAGTGGCGACTGGTAATTAATTCAATGTGCTCGGCAGGGAAATGCAAGCCTGGCTTACATTCAATGGTTCTGAAGTAACAGGTAATTTATATCACCTGGAGGCAGAGCCACTTGTCCCAATGAAGAATTGTTTTGGTTGATAAGAACAGGTAAGGAACCAGGTAGTTGGCTTGTCTGTGGGATGGGGAAAGACCAGGTGTGATGGTTCATCTCTGGTGTTAATTTGACAGGATTTAGAATCTCCATGGAAACAAATCTCTGGTCATGTCAGGAGGGATTTTCTGGATTAGATTAGTTGAGGTGAAAGGATTCACCCTAACTATGGGCAGCACCATTCCCTGGGCTGAATTCCTGAACTGTATGAAAATGAGAAAGGTAACCTGGGCATGGTGGTGCCCATCTTTAATCCCAGAACTCCGGAGGCAGAGGTGGGAGGATCATTATGAGTTTGCGGTCAGCCTGGGACTACAGAGTGAGTTCCAGGTCAGCCTGGGCTAGATTAGAATGAGACCCTACCTAGAAAAGAGAAAGCACATATATAATTTAAAATACATTTATAAATATTACATATACATGCATGAAAGCTAGCTGAGCATGTAGCATTCATTGGCTCTACTTTCTCACTGCTGATGGGAAGGTGTGATGCCAGCTTCCTGCTCCTGCCACACTTTCCCCACCACAGTGGGCTCTTCCCTCTGGAGCTGTAAGCCAAAATAAACCCTTTTCCTTCCTTAAGTTGCTTCTGGTTAAGTATTTTGGGCCAGCAACGAGGAAGTAATTGGTATACTAGGAAAAGAGAAAAATGACCCAAGTGTCAGGCTGGCAGCTTTTCAAAGGCCTCCCGGGGAGCCCGGTGGCTGACTACCAGCACCGAGGGTGAGGTGCACGGGCTCCTGCTCTGGCTGAACCCCACTGTGGGCCCAGAGAAGGACAGAAAAAGTGTCTTGGCAGCAGTACCTAGGATCTTGAGATCACCCTAGGTCAGAATGGACCCAGAAGACAATGGCCGTGTGTGTGTGTGTGTGTGTGTGTGTGTGTGTGTGTGTGTGTGTAGACACACACATACGGAGGTAAGAGGACAACCTCAGGTGTTGGTCCTTGCCTTCTATCTGGCTTGAGGTGGGCTGTCTCCGTTGCTTGTCTTTCACATACTAGGCGACCTGGCCTTGGAGCTTTCCGGGATTCTCCTGTCTCTGCTTCCTGTCTCACCAGAAGTACATTGGGATTATAGACATAGGCTCTGGGGATCTGAACTCGTGTGCAGAAAAAAGTGCTTTTTTATCCACTAAATCACCTCCCCAGGTCCCAGTGATGCTGTTCTTAGAAGAAGAGGCACCATGGAAGCTGGCTGTGGAGACTGCAGTGAAGCATCTACAAGCCCAGGACTCCCACGGGGCGCCGAGGCTGGTGCAGGGACGCTGGTGGCCATGAGAAGCTGGAAGAAGCAAGACTCCCTCTCCAGAGCCCCCATGGGAGCACGGTCTTACAGACACTCTGACTTGCACTTCTCATTGCCGTCTCTCCCACTTGAGACCATGCATCAAACGTAATACTCAATGTTGTTATGAGAGGATGGTCTGTCATCATTCCAGTTTATGTACAGAAAAAAATGAATCATTTTTCCAAATGATTTAACCAATTCCCTCTATTTTACAACTGTTAATTCTTGGGCTGGAGTGATGGCTCAGGGGTTAGAAACACTTCCTGTACAAGCATGAGGGCCTGAGATCAGATCCTATGTAAAAAGCTGGGCATGGCCGCATGCACCTGTAACATCAGTCCAATTGGGGAGCAGAGACCCCTATGGAGGTTCGAACTCTCCGGAAATAGTAAAAAGACTTGGGCTCAAAAACAAGACCAGGCAGACGAGCAATGGTGTAGGGCACCTGGCATTTCATTCCAGCCACTGCAGGCGAGGAATGGGGCATATATATCCACATGCATACACCACACACACATGCACGTAAAAACAACAACAACAACAACAACAAAAAAAACTATTAACTCTTATTCTTAAGAATGAGAAATGTACTTTGAGAAGCTCATGTCCCCAGGCCCCAGAACCTCTTGGGAAGAGTTGATGTCTGTGACAATGAGCCAGACTCACCTTTCTCCTGAGCCATCTCTTGTAGACAGAAGTAGATGACTCGAGCTCCCAGGCTGAAGCCAATTAAGGTGACAGGTCGCCGGCCCTGGAGGGAAACAGGACACAAGTGTCTGGGGTGATTCAGCATATTCTAGCACATCAGCCCTGACTCAGCAGACTGTGATCACTCCTCAGTGCCCTCTCTAAGGAATCATAAACACCTTGCAGTACCCAAACTCTGAAGTGTCAACCAGCAGGACATTTGTGTATGCAGGCACACACCTGGGCTGGGGATGGCAGGTTCATTTCCTTTCATCTCAAACCATTATCAGCTACAGCTCTTCTTCAGAGACCACACTAGTCAACTACAAGTGCTCCTTCCCGGAGACTCAGCTGCACATAGTAAAAGGCTGCAGAGACCCAAGTCCCCTCTGGGGGGGGGGGGCTAGAGACGTGATGGTAAAAAGACAAAATGTAGCAATGAAGGGACAGCTGTTCTCTTTCTAGTCAAGAAGGCTTTTGATTATGAGATGAGGTAGGAAGCAGAGGTAATGAGGAGTCTTCTGACTCAAGAACCCGAAGCAAAGGCTGTTGCTATGGGAAGGCTCTAAAAGAAAATAAAATTGAGCAGGGAAGATGGTTCAGCGGTTAAAAGGTACTTGTTTGCAAAGTCTGATGGCCTGGGTTCAATTCCTCAGTATCCACATAAAGCCAGATGCACAAAGTGGTGCTTACGTCTTGAGTTTGTTTGCTGTGGCAGAAGGCCCTGTCATGGCCATTCATTCTCTCTCTTTCTCTTAAATAATTTAAGAAAAAAGAAAAGAAAATTGACTGGGGTATAAGGTACCCACTCCATAGGAAGGAGCTGAAGGAGTGGGTGAGCTCCGGAAGCCAGAGTGGTTTTGCCAATTTGCCCTGTTTCCTGTTCTGCACACTCTGCACATCCTGCCCTCTACTCCTGTCCCCAGAATGGACAATCCTCCTGTAAGTAGTAATGGAAGTCTGCAAGAAATGCAGACAAGGCTGCTCGGGCCATCTCTTCTTGTCCTTCCTGCATTCTTTGTCTTCTGTCCTGAGGATATAGGAGAAAGAATACTGTTCTCACTGGGATGTCCACATCCTTGGAACCCGTGAATATCCCCTACTGATGGACAAGGCAGTTTGTAGATGAAATCAAGTTAAGAATCTTAGCCAGGTATGATAGTTTTTGTCAGTAACCTCAGCATTTAGAGGCTGAGTCAAGATGTGGCCAGCCTGGACTACATTGTGAGTACCAGTCTCACATACAGCCTGGGCTATGGAGTGAGATTTCTTTAAAAAAAAAAAAAGGGCAGGGGCTGGAATGACAGATCCGTGCAAGCATGGGGACCTTTGGGGGCCTGAGACTGCCTGAGTCTGATTCCCCCAACAGCCACATAAACAGTTGAGAATAGCCACACACTCTTGTAACCCCAGTTCTGTCCCAGTTCTGTGGGGAGCAGACACAGGGGACTGGCTGGGGCTCACAGAACACTGCAAGCTCTGGAATCAGTGAATGACTCCATTTCAAGGAGACACAGCTGGAGGAGGGAGGGACATTCGATGTTCTCCTTTGGTCTCCATATGCACGAGCAAAGGGCGTGTGCCTCTGCGCGCACACACACATCATATATGGTACACAGGTGCACACACACGCACAAAATAAAAAAGAGGGATGCAGAAGTCAGTTCAACAGGGCTGGAGAGATGGCTCAGTAGTTAAGGCAGTTGCCTCCAGAGCCTACGGATCCGGGTTCAATTCCCCAGTACCCACGTAAGCCAGATGGATGGTCAACGTGGGCATGCATCTGGAGTATGGGTAGAGGCCCTGGCACACCCATAATCTCTCTCTCTCTGTATCTCTCTGCTTACAAATAAATAAAATAAAAAATATAAAAAAGAAGTCAGCTAAACAGAAGGGACTATGATGAGGGGGCAGAGGGACAGAGAGGAAGTCTGGCTTGGGTGACAGAGGAAGGCAACAAGCCAGAGGTAGAAAGAGGCCTTTGGAAGCGGAAGGCAGCCAGGAAATGGATGATTCCCTGTAGCTTTTGCAGGGAATGCAGCCCTGTGGAGACATGGTGGCCTTTCAACCTGTCAGAGCTGTGAGATGATAGGCTTGTGAGTGGGGTGGTGAGTTGTCAGTGTGGTACAAGAGGACCTTCCTCAGCTTCTGGCACCCAGACTGTCACGAGGGACAGCAAACTTCCGTCTTGTTTGGCCAATGTCACACTGGGCTTTGCCTTCCAGCCCGACCTGGTGTTGTTGTTTTATGGTGAAGATGCAGGGATCCAGTGATTCCTGGTTTCCCCAGCAACGCTCCCACGGTGGCAGAAACTGCCAGGTGTCTCTTCATAGCTGTCCTTTCTTTTGTCCATAGCAATTGAGTTTCAGCTGGCTGCAGTCTCTAGGAATAAAGACTGTATATCCTGACCGCTGGGTACAATCACGTGACGAGCCTCTCTGGCCAATGAAATGTCAACTGACAAGCTGGCTTTCTCTTGTCTCTCTCCTTCCTCCTGAACCTGAGCCATCTTGTATGCAGAGATCAAGGTCACACAGAGCAGGTCAATAGGGTAAAAGGCAGAAGGAACACAGGCCTCTCCCATCATGCGTAGCTGGTCTGTCACTGACAGTCACTTCTGCCTTGTTTAGGGCCCATTACTTTAGATTTTTCTCCCACACACAACCCAAACAATCCGTGTCAATGTCAGCCACTGCCCGTCCCCTTTTCTTTTCGTCTAAATGCACAGTTACTGGACTCAAAGGTGTATTTAAAAAATTGTCTTAATTGGCTGTTGTTTCTTGAGTGGTCTTCCTCTTCCCTAAAGGCAAACACAAACTCCTTGGGCTTGGAAGGGGGCTCAGTGGTCTTCATCTCTCTGGAAACTTGCAATGACCCTTCCCTCCCACCAAGATAGTGTCTCTGTATAGCTAAGGATAGCCCTAAACTTCCTCCTGCCTTCACCTCCTGAACGCTGGGATTACAGGTGTGCATCACCACTTGTGATTCGCACAGCGCTGAGGATCGAACCCAGGGCTTCATGCATACTAGGGACATACGCTGCCAGCTGAGCTACGTCCCCAGCCCACAATTTCAAGGGCACCTCATAGCTTCCTTTTTCCATCTTATTTTCTTCTCTTCCTTTCTCTTCTTTTCTTATTTTTGAGGTAGAGTCTCGCTCTAGCCCAGGTTAACTACTATGTAGTCTCAGGGTGGCCTCAAACTCATGGTGATCCTCCAACCTCTGCCTCCGGAGTAGTGCCTATTTTCTTTTTAACCCCAAGTTGAAGGAGATTATAAAATTAAAACAGTAAAATATCTGTGGCTTAAAAAAAATCTTCTTTCACATTCTGTGAACGCTACCTCAAAATAATATGCAAGTGTGTAACGGACAGGGAGAAAGCTGCCTGCAGCCCAAACCCCTCTCAGAACAGCTCTCTTAGGTCCAGAGTGTAAAAGTGTCATGATGACTTTGTGTCCTAACATTTTCCAGACTGTGTGGACGGACCACTGAGGATTTCTCACAATGGTAACTCTACATAGGAAGAAGGCTGGGCCACCAGCATGCAGAAATGCCATTTGTGACCAGCAGAGGCATGTGGCCACATTCGCCTGCTGGGTTCACTGAAGACAGACCCTGATGTTTCCACTGGAAGATCTGGAATTAAAAGTCAATTTGCAGGGCTCAATGTGGAGGTGCGTATCTGTTATCCCAGCACTAGGGAGGAGGAGGAGGAGGAGGCAGGAGGATCAGTAGTTCAAGGCCAGCCTGGCCTATATGAGACCCAATGTAGTTTGTGATTGAGCCTCATACTCAATCCCCAGCTGGTGAAGCCTTTGGGAGGTGGGGCCTCGCTGGAGAAGGTGTGTCACTGGGGGCAGGCCTTGAGCGAGTGTTGTTCATAGGGAGCTCAATTGGACTTCCTTCTGGTTGACATGTAATGATGTGAGCCAGCTTCCTGCTCATGCCATCCTTCCTCCACCGTGATAAAATTTCCCCTCAAAATTATGAGCAGAAATCAACCCTTTTCTTTCTTCAGCTGATTCTGGTCAGATGTTTTGTCCCAGGAATGTTTGGGGGTAACTGCTACCCCTAAACAAACAAACAAACAAAAAACCCCAATGGAAATAAAAAAGCCAATACATAGGAATCCAACTTGCTTGTTCATTGCTGTTCACTGCAGCAGATGCCCCGTATGCAGTCCTCACTGCTAGAGATGCGGGCCTAGAATTTTCTTCTTTTTTTTTTTGGTTTTTCGAGGTAGGGTCTCGCTCTAGCCCAGGCTGACCTGGAATTCACTATGTAGTCTCAGGGTGGCCTTGAACTCATGGTGATCTTCCTACCTCTGCCTCCCGAGTGCTGGGATTAAAGGCGTGTGCCACCACGCCTGGCCTAGAATTTTCTTTTTCAGTGCTTGCCTTGTGCATGCTAGGCAGGCACTGCACTCCCGACCCATCTCCCCAGCTTCACAGGTTTAGAACTCTTACAGGACCATCCTAGGGTACTTTCCTGACTTGAACTACAGCAGCGAAACCACCTTCTCCCCCAGGGCCACTGATTTGCTACTGGGGCTCCCATCTGTCACAAGGTGCCAATCCTCCCACCCCACCACTGTCCTTCCCAGGTACCTGCTGCCTTGAGAGCAGGATGTGTGCCAGGTGCTTGCCAACCTCTGCTGACCGGTGGAGACATACTCCCCAGGGGTTGTCGATGACGTTAGCAACACTGAGGAGAGAGGCTGGCCAGGTCAAAGCAGCCATAAAACCTGGGGAGGAGGAAGATGGTAATGAAGTCGGGGAGGGGTCTTCCTCGACAGGTGTGATTAATGAATACTGAGTGAATGGCTGGAACCTACAAGGTCCAAGTATCAAACTCCACCTACCATTGTGCCTACTAGCTCTTAAGTGTCTCCCCATTAGCCTGTCCATCCCATGTGACTTGCTAGGACCAAAGAGATGTTAATAAATGTGTGGCTTGAACTGGACTTGGGTATAGGACCATTTTTCTTGCAATTTTTGCACTGGGCTAGCCTGCTGTCCTCAGACACACAAGGTGGAGCCAAGCAAAGCAGCCCCAGGATAAGGGACAGTGGCTGGCCCTCAGATCCATGAGCAGGCCCAGTTGAGATGAGCCAACTCCAACCACCCCACTCTTGAGCTATTAGAATAACTGTTGTTTCAGACCCCAATTTTCTTTTCTTTTCTTTCTTCTTCCTCCTTTTCTTTTTTTTTTTTGTTGTTTTGTTTTTGCTTTCTGAGGTCGAGTCTTGCTCTAGCCCAGGCTAGCCTGGTATTCACTATGTAGTCTCAGGCTGGCCTTGAATTCATAATGCTGATCCTACCTCAGTCTACAGAGTGCTGGGATTGAAGGGGTGGATCACCACACCTGGCTTTTAGACCACAATTATTATTATTATTATTATTTTGGTTTTTTGAGGTAGGGTCTCACTGTAGCTCAGGCTGACCTGGAATTCACTGGAATCTCAGGCTGGCCTTGAACTCACAGTGATCCTCCTACCTCTGCCTCCCGAGTGCTGGGATTAAAGGCGTGCGCCACCATGCCCGGTTTAGACCACAGTTTTTAAAGTGGCGATTGCTAACAGATATATAATTGGCTGTTGGTGTGTCTCCCATCAGAGAAACAACAAACTACTCACAAACAAGAAGACAGCCTTAGCTAAGCCTGCTGACACACAGGCCTTTCATCATAGCTACTTGGGAGGTTGAGTCCTGAGGATCACAAGTTTAAGGCCTGCCTAAGCTACACGGTGAATTCAAGGCCAGTCTGGACAACTTAGTAAAACCTTGTCTCAAAATTAAAAGTTAAAACAGGGTTGGGAGGATGTAACTAGCTCAATGGTAGAGTCCTCAGTATACATGAGGCCTGGGGTAGATCTGCAGTACAATGCCGGACTCCCTTGGGTCACATGCATCCAAGGATTGAGTTGGTGACGCTATGCCATATGGTGACTGGTGGAGGAGGGGTACTGTGGTGGTTTGAGTGTGAAATGTCCCCTATAGCCTCACACATTTGTGATTCGGCCTCATCCTTGATTCCCAGCTGGTGGAATCTTGGAATCTTCCAGTCAGGTATTTTTTGTCCCAGCTATGAGAAAGCAACTGCTCCAGGTACTCACCTGACAGCACAGTGTACTTGAGGGCTTCCTGGGCCACCATGTTGGCGAGACCACTGAGGATGGTCTCCAGTGCGTTGCCCAGCTCCATCAGGTACTTGGCCTCCCAGGCCAGGCAATACTGCTCACAGCTGCGGGCCAAGGCGGTCCACGGGGCGCTGAAAGTGCCTGGAGAGAACACAGGCAGGTTACCCTTCTAGCTGTGGCTGAGGATGGGCCACCCACAGAATCAAACAGATAGTGACAGGGGACACCCATCCCTGTGGGGAGACAGGGGTTCACCCCTGCCAGTGAGCAGCCGTGGTCAGCAGGGAAGATAAGCTGCCCCAACTCCTACCCCTTCTGTAGGAGCTAGGTGACCTTCCTCTGACCTTGAACCTTGCTCTGCTTATCTGTAAAATGGAAAGAACCCCAGGATAGCTGTAAGAATGGCGTATTTGAGCAGCTCTGGGTAAAGTAATGCTTTCCCTCACCCAGGAGGAATTCCATTGTCAAGTACATATGATGTCAAGTACATATGATGGGACTGGCTCTGTGGGTCGGAGGCACCTAGACTCAACAAACACCAACTGGGGCTGGGGGTATGGCTCAGTGGGTAGAGTCCTGGCTTTGATCCCCCTCTGCCGAATAAACTGATAATCCCAGAGCGGGGAAGGTGAAGGCACGAGGATCAGGAGTTCAAGATTCTCCTGGACAGCCTTGGATACATGAGTCTCTATCTCAACAAAACAAGGATTGTGAGACTGGAGAGATGGCTCAGCAGTTAAGGTGTTTGCCTGTAAAGCAGAAGGATCTGAGTTCAATTCCTCAGTACCCACATAATGCCAGATGTACAAGGTGGCACATGCATCTGGAGTTTGTTTGTAGTGGTGCACCCATTCTTTCTCTGTCTCTTCCTCTCTCTCTCACTCTCTCAAATAAATAAAATATTTAATAAAACAAGGACTGTGAAATAATCTGGAAGTTGAAGGGAAGAGGCATGGAGTCTAGCCCTGCTGGGCCTTGAGGTTTTATAGCCAGGCCCCACTTCCTGTTTGTTCTCTGCTTCCTGACTGAATGCAATGGAATACTCCTATGCCTTCCCCACCATCAGGGACCATATCCCTGGAACCATAAGTCAAATAAACCTTTCCTTCCTTAAGCTGCTTCTTGTCAGGCATTTTGTCACAGCAATGAGGAAAGTAACTGATACACCAGCTGTTACAGGTGAGAACCTAGCCCAGGCTCTGCAGGCTCAGCTCTGCCAGTGCCCCCCTCCCCTGAACTCTTCTCGGTCCCAGTGCTCACGGTATCTGCCGGACCCCAGCCAGCCGGTGATGGCGATGGTGATGTGTAGCTGCCTGCCCTCTGTCAGAGGCAGGAATGTGAACTCTTCAATGGCCCCCACACGCTTTTTCATCTTGTACCCTAAGGACACAAATATGAAAACAAGAATGGAGGCGCAGGGACCCTGAGGATCCTAAGAGTTTCTAGCTCTGATCACACTCATACAGCAAGCGCCAACTGTGTGCCCTGCCCCTGGACAACCACATTTCATTTGTGTGAACCCCGTCAGAGGAGAGGAAGAGACTGCCCCAGGCTAGTCAGCTCTGGACTGGGGTCTGAACTCAGGTCCTTGACCACCGCCTCACCCTGCCTGGATGGTATCTTTTTTTGTGCCCACTCTGTGGAGATGCAACACACTGCTGTTGCTAAGTGTTCCCCAGGGTTCTCAGCAGGGAGCTGCTAGACCCAAGTGTGTTGGGGGGAGGCGCTGGCACGGGGAGGCTGGTAAGCAAAAGCCTTATGACTTCAAAGTGACTGGCCTGGACATGTCCTCAGTTCAGCCAGAGCTTTTCCTAGAACATACTCATAGGGCACATTTTAGAAAAACTAGTTTCTCAAACTTGGCTTTGACCTTGACTGTCCTGAGAACCAGCCCAGCAGTTTCTGAGGTTTGCTGCAAGTCTGATTGGACTTGGACTTAGAGTTGACAAAGCCACGTCTCTTCTGTCTCCCAAGAAGCTGTCTCTGAGGAGAAATCTGGGGTGTTCTTTAGAGTGGGCAATACTCATTGAGAACTTCCCCAGTGCCTCCATTCATTCTTTTGCTTATGCACGTGCAGTATGTGTGTTCATGCGTGTTTGTGTGTGTGTGAGGTCAATGATAATTATCGTCCTTAATCACTCTCCATGAGACAGAGTCTCTCCCTGAACCTGGGTCAGTAGGCCCTAGAGACCACCCTGTCTCCACCTCCCCAGCACTGGCATCACAGGTATGTGGTCATGCTGGGCTTTTACAAGGGTGCTGGGGATTTGAGCTCAGGTCCTCATGCTCGCAGGACAATCACTTTACCCACTGAGCCATCTTTCTTTGGAGACTTACCTGTCAAGCCAGCTCCAGCTGCACCGAAGAGCGAGGTTATGACCGCGATGCCGGCCACCGAGCCCAGGGCTGCTGCCCCCGCACTGCCAATGATGGTTGCCGCCCCTGCTGCCACGAGGGGGGCAGCCAGGCCCCCAGTGACACCTGCAGGGAAAGTGCCCAGTCAGGACGAGGTATAGGTTCTTACCTGATGGTTTCCATGGAAGCTTCTTCAATGCTTTTTTTTTTAAACAAAGTTTATTTTTGAGACAGTCTCATATAGCCCAGGCTGGCCTCGAATTCATGATCCTCCTGCCTCCACATCCCAAGTGCTGGGATGGGCCGCCACGCCTGGCAGCTACATTTACTTCTGATTCAGCTCCTACCAAGTGCTGGGACCAACTCCCACCTGATCCCCTGGGCAGGTCTCTAGTCCCACATAACCCACAAGGCACCGCCTCCAGCAGGCCTCACCGATCACTGTGCCGCCTCCGACGGTGGCCAGTCCTATCAGGAGATAACGCTTCCATTTTCTCCGGTTTTCTCTCTTCTTCCGGGATGCCTCGGCCATCCTGGAGAGAAGAAGCTGGTCTTGAGGATCAGCTGTGGGCTAGGAACCCTGGAGATCTCCCACTCCACCAACCCCAAACTGAAGTCAATGCTGGGTAGGCCCTTGGTCATGCAGCATGGCCCTGGGCCCATTGGTGACTTGAAAAGGCTAAACACATTCTAAAATCCAACTGGGGGAATCTCAGTGAACGGGATGTGCTACTTACCCAGCAGGTCCATCCTAACAGGGGTGCAATTTGAATAATGAAAAGACAAAAATAATAATAATAATAATAATAATAATAATAATAATAGCAAAAGAAGCATGAAATAGATCTGTCAACAGAACATACGCACCCAGAATGAGTACCAGGCAGAAGCTTGGGCTCTTTCCCCATCCTGCTATCAGATCCCCCCCTCCCTTGGGACATTTTGGAAACTTATTTCATCCAGAAAAATCACTTGGGGGCTAGAGAAACGTTTGCATGGGAGACTTTGACCTTGCAGCAATAGCTGGACTCACCCAGAACGTAACTACTATAAAAGTCTAGCTGAGGGCTGGAGGGATGGCTCAGGGGTTAAGGCGCTTGCCTGCAAAGCCCAACAACCCAGGTTCGATTCCCCAGTACCCATATAAAGCCAGATGCACAGAGCGGCACATGCATCTGGAGTTCCTTTGCAGTGGCTAGAGGCCCTGGGGCTCCCATTCTCAGTCTCTCTCTCTCTCTCTCTCTCTCTCTCTCTCTCTCTCTCTCTCTCTCTCTCTCTGTTTTCTGCTTGCAAATAAATAATAAAAGTATTAAAATCTAGCCAAAAGTAAGAAAGCATTTCCTGTGAATCAGGGTTGGTAGTGTTCAGGAGTCACCAAGTTCATTTGCCTTGGGACATTTATCCCTTGGCCACTCTGAGGTCTTGGCCAGAGGAGAGGCAGCATGTGGGCGGAGCAGCCATTAGGAGAGAACTCTGCCCCCAAACTGGAGTTTGGACAACTGCACTTGAGCGATAGCACTAAACATACAAGACATGGTTAATATTAACATGGTTAATATTTAGTGAGGGCTTCCTACAGACTGGCTGCTGTTCTGTTCACTTCCTATACTTTTCCTAAGAAGCAACTAAATTTATTTATTTATTTGAGAGAGGTAGAGAGAGAAATAGGGCACATCAGGGCTTCTTGCGACTGCAAATGAACTCCAGACACATGTGCCACTGTGCATCTGGCTTTATGTGGGTACTGGGACTCAACCAAGGCCATCAGGCTTTGCAAGCAAGCGCTGTGACTGCTGAGCCACCTCCCCAGCCCCTAAGAAGCTACTGTATTGCTCTCCCCACAATCCAGAAGCAAGAGATTATAGTGGCTACTTCTAGAGGGGCTCTTGAGATCTGCAGGGATCAAAGGAAACAGCAGCTGTTTGCATCATAGTATCACTCTGCCCTGAGCCTCAGTCTCCTCTTCTAAACAGTGGGGACAATGACATCTACTTCATAAGGTTGTTGCTTTGTAAGGATGAAATTCATTACCACGCGTCTATTAGCCAGAAACTTTCTATTGCAAATGGACCATGCATGAGCACCTTGGAAAGCTGCATACCTGCAGGCAGAACCTCCCCCCCCAAGAAATGGATTTGCCTTGGACACTGAAGCCTGTGCCCTTTGGGCTCCCTGCCAGCTTTCTCCTCTGCCCCTAGATGCAAAGCTGCACTACCATGGAGAAGCAGAAACCAATGATAAAAGTCTGTGCCCACTCTGGGTGCTTGTTTCTGGGATGAAGGCATGCACCCAGCACAAAGAAGGCGGGATGTGAGTAGGAGCCAGGGGTCTAATGTCAAGATCGAAACAGCTGACTCTACGGTCATACCCAGCATGGGTGGAGGACTGGCTCTAGGCGTCCCAGAAGGTACTGAAATCCACAGATGATCATAAAATAGTCCAGTATTTGCAGACCATCTACACACATCCTCCTGTATATTTAAATAGTTTATTTTATTTATTTGCAAGCAGAGAGTCAGACAGAGAATGGGTGCGCCAGGGCCTCTAGCCATTGCAAAGGAACTCCAGATGCATGTACCACTTTGGGCATCTGGCTTTACATGGGTATTGGGGAATCGAACCTAGGTCCTTAGGCTTTGTAGGTAAGCACCTTAGCCACTCAGTCATCTCTCCAGCCCCTTTGGTAGAATCTTGAAGAGCCCTTGCAGGAGGCAGATAGGCCTCCTTTTGCTCTGAGACCAGCAACCAGACAGGGGTCACTGTGTCAACTGGAACCCAGAACCAAACAAACAAAGTAAGAAGTGAGTCTCTGACGCTGGAAGTCACTACTGAGTCTGTTACTGCACAGAGACTTTCACAGCTGAGTTTCTTCATCCAACCAGTGGGGGATGATCATGGAATGTGACCCCAAGGGGTGTTGTGAGGGTTATAGGAGATGATTCATTCACAGTGACTGGCATATTGTAACCGTTCAATATGTTTGCTATCATCATTCTTCTCGTTACTACAGTAATTTCCTCCTAAACAGAGGCTGCTGATATACTTTGATCATTAATTACTTTGACCCTTAATTAACAACCCTCCAATCAGTTCAAATAGAAGAGCTGGAATTTATTGGCTTTTGGCATAATTTGAGGCCTGAAAAAACATGCCAGCTGCTGACATCACAGACCAGGGACACGCAGTGGACCCAGCAGTGTGGCGCTGTGAATCAGAAGCACCTTGATGCAACAGACACTGAGAAAGAGCTAGACACGAGGGATGGAAACAGTGGAGGCGGGGCGGGGGGGGGGGAAGGTACCTGAGCCCCCCCCACCCCGTTCTGCTGGGTCACCCATTTCCACTGACAACCCTCCATGGTTTGCCCTAGACCTGGCAGGGGTACTTGTTTTATTGCTGTATGTTTGTATGGGTAATGTGGTGTGTGCTCATGCAGTGCCCATGGGCTTGTGACCAGTGGAACAAGTGGTCAGGTGTCCCCTCCATCACTCTTCTGCCGGAGTCTCTTCCTGATCCTGAGACCTACCATCTCTCATGAGCTCACTTCCCCATGGGCCTGGGGTTGCAGATACTTGTAGGCATGCCCAGTTGTTTATGTGGGTCCCTGGGATCCAGCTTGAGCAGTCTCTCCACATCCTCAGGCCCTCATGCTTGCACAGGAGGTGTCCTAAGTGCTGAGCCATCTCTCCACGCCACAGTGCTGTGGATGGAGCTAGGGCATTCACTGAGTTCATCACTTAACCAAAATTCATCTTCTCATGTCAACAGACAGGGGACACTGTCTCAGTGGACCAGGGAGCATTTTCTAATTAAAAGTAATGGAAAGCTACATAACAAATTCTTTTTGTGGGGCTAGGGAGACGGCTCCGCAGTTAAAGGCACTTGCTTGCAAAGCCTGCCAGCCTGGGTTCAATTTCCCAGACACTCATGTAAAGCCAGGCAGACATTTGTTCAGATACCCTGGAATGTGCCCATATGTACAAATTAAAAAGAATTCTTTTTGCTAGGGCTGGGGATGTTGCTCAGTCGCAGAACACTTGACTAGCATGCACGAGGCCCTAGGTTCAACTCCGAATACCATAAAAAGGGTAGGAGAGGCTGGGTAGAAGCTGAGTGGTTAAAAATGCTTGCTTGCAAAGCCTGCTGGCTGCAAAGTGGCACATGCATTCTGTGATCCCAGCGAGCCTATGACGATGGGAGGTGGAGCCAGGAGAATCTGAGGATCAAGGGCCAGCTGTCTGATTTGTTTTGCAGTGGTAAGAGACCCTGTCTAAGAGAAGGTGGAGCAAAGACAGCTTGAAGTTGTCCTCTGACCTCCACACAGGTTCCATGGCACGCATGTACACACACACACACACACACACACACACTAATTTTTGTTTGTTTTTTTGATTTTTCGAGGTAGGGTCTCACTCTAGTCTAGGCTGATCTGGAATTCACTATATAGTCTCAGGGTGGCCTTGAACTCCTACCTCTGCCTCCCGAGAGCTGGGATTAAAGGCATGCGCCACAGCGCCCGGCTCACACACTAAGTTTTAACAGAATTCTCTTTGCTGCCTACCTTAGGACAGATGAGGGACTGTGGAATTGTGTGTCAAGCCTTGAGGGACACAGAAAACAACATTCAGGCTGGACATGGCGGTTGAATCATGCCACTGAGCAGCTGTGAGGCCTGGGGTGAGTAAGCCACCCGTGTGTGACTTCATTCATCTGACTCCATGAGGATCCCAGAGGGTGGCCTCCTGTGCCTGGGTCAGGAAGCACTCAGCGAGTTTCTGCAGAGCAAGCAGTTCCAACCTCCAACCTTCCAACATCAGCTCAGGGTCACTGAGGCCACACACTGTCCGGGCTTCTCAAGTGTGCCAATGCATGGGATCCTTTCAATGGTTCTCTTATGTAAATGCCACCATTAACCCTAAGCTAGAGATCAGGTTATGCAACCAGCCAGGGAGGCCTGAATGACTACATTCCAAACCCCAGCTATAAAGAAGGGGCACAGATGGGTGCTGGGAGACGGCTCAGGGCATAGAGCACGTGCTGCACAAGGTGGAGACTGGTGTCTGGATCCCCGGCACCCAGGTACATGCTGGGTGGGTGTGGTGGTCCACCTGTAAGCCCTGCACTCATGAGGCAACTCACGGAGTCAGTAAGCCCTGGGTTCATGTGAGAGTCTCTGCTCAGTAAATAAAGTGGAGAGTGATCCATCAACCTCTGGCCTCTACCCACACCTGTACCCAGGGGCACACACACACACACACACACACACACACACACACACACATGCTTAAACATGCATTAAAAGAGGATCAACTCACTGTCCCAAATAAAGACATAAACAAACAAACAAAAACCCTTAGGGTTAAAAGAAATCTACATATAATCTGATCTCCTGAGGTATAGGTGACAGATCCACTGGTGCTCAGAGAGGGCAAACAACTTGCCCAAGGTCACAGAGCACTAGCAGAGTCAAAGGGAGAACTCCGTCTCCAGGCTGAATGGTTGCTCTCTGCCTCCCCTGAGTCTCGGCTTCTCATGGATACTACAGACAGGATCTTAGAGGTCTCTACAATCCCTAAACTTTGTATCTTTTTCAGGAAACATTCATGTATAATAACACCATGATTATAATCATACTGTTACAAATAGCAAATCATGACATTTATAAACTCTTGACTCCATGGGACTGAGCCCTATAAGAATCCTAGGAAGCTGGGCATGGTGGCGCATGCCTTTAATCCCAGCACTCAGGAGGCAGAGGTAGGAGGATTGCCGTGAATTCAAGGCCACTCTGAGACTACATAGTGAATTCCAGGTCAGCCTGGACTAGAGTGAGACCCTACCTCACAAAACCAAAAAAAAAAAAAAAAAAAAAAATCCTAGGAAGAGGGTTTTATTTCTACCCCCCATTTTGCAGGCAAGAAAACTGAGGGAGAGTTCCGAGCTGGGCTCAGAGCAGATCCTCTGGGGGACATGTTTTTTGCCCATAAGATCTAGACAATAACTGAAAAGGTCCCTTAACTGTAATGTTGTAAAAATTCCCCGTGACAAACAGACAAAGCTGTCTCAGCAAGAGGAGAGTTGAGTTTCCTTTACTGTTATTATGAATTTAGGAATTTGCGCCAGCCAGCGGGCCAAGATAAAGCATTTGGCCATGAGCCCTGGTTACAAAGGGATTTTATAGTAGGACACATGTACGTGACATTAGGCATGTTAACAAGCACCAGGAAGCAGATTCCTACACCTAGCAACTCACACACTTCCAATGGGTTCCGGAGAAGTTCAGATAATCCTCCCCAGGTATTCTCCAGCCTCATCTTTTTCCTAACTTCCTTGTCGCAGTTTTTCACACTGAACTTCAAAGCTCTGGTAGTTTCTTACCTCGTGCTATGTGACTGGCCATCTGTGGCCTGTAATGGCAAACAGATGTCTGCAGAATGTAACAATGACTATGGGGACGGGGGCATTAAGCTCGCACTCATTTTGCTATAATAGTAAGACCTTCGAGCCCCTACACACTTCATTTTTTGCATCTGGCTTATGTAGGTGGCTTGGGAATTGAACCTGGACCAGCAGGCTTTGCAAGCCAGCACCATTAACTGCTGAGCCATCTTTCCAGTCCTACCCCTCTCCATTCCAAACCGACCCAAAGAACCCAGGTGGCCCTTGTGTTGATGTTCGTTGGCTTGGGTCAGGGTGTTTCCTTCCTGGCACAGTTTCTGGAAGTCAAAGCAGGAATGTTTTTAACAAGCCATGCTTCTTCCTGGTCTCAAGGTTAACACCCTCTCGCTGTGGCCTATAAACTCTGGTGGAGGGCAGCTCTTGGCTCTGATCTTGGCTTCTGGATTTAATTTCCCACTAATCGGAATGGGTGTAACTGGGCTGTTCAAAGGCAGCCATGGTGGATAACAAAAGCCAGTGCCAGGCAGATGTGCCTGTTGCCAGCAGGTCACAATGTGGCTGGGACTGAGAATGATTGATTGTTTTGGAATTAGATGCTACAAAGAGCTGGGCTCTGGCCAACTCACTAGGATAGCTTCCTCACATACTGTTGACCATACACACTATGATACAACTGATGGGCACATGTTGGGGGAGGGGCGGGTTTACATCCACTGAGCATGTGTGGTCCTGGGGCAAGCATTATCTATTAATATCACATTTCTTTCTATAATGACTCTGGAAGGGTGCTGTCTTTATACCCATTTATTATTTATTATGAGATAGAGTCTCGCTCTAGCCCAGGCTGACCTGGAATTCACTATGTAGTTTCAGGCTGGCCTTGATTTCACAGCAATCCTCCTACCTGTGCCTCCCAAGTGCTGGGGTTAAAGGCGTGTACCATCATACTGGCCCTTATACCCATTTTAAAGCTGGGACTATTGTAGCTTAGAAAAAGTAGTGCCATCTACTCAAGGTCAAATCGTTCACAGACCAAGTGTTATAAATAAAAGCCTGGAGATGAAGCAGAGTGTCTGGGCCACTGGATGTCAGTTACACACTCACTGGATCCTCAGGCTCAGAGAGGGCACAAGAGTTACTAAGGTCACACAGTGAACCAGAGCTACTGGAACTCTCTGTCCAGTGCTCCTTTCACCTCACTGCCTGGTCTTTCCATAAGGCAGGGGCCCGGTGATGGGCAGAGCACCCACAGGTGGAATCCTCTGTTCCTGCCTGGGGTGACAGGGTTCACTTACTCAGACTCCTCCTCTTTGATATCCCTCAGGCTTTCCAGGAATGTCTCTTCCATGACATGGAGCTCCTCCAAGGGCACTTGAAGCAAGGAATTCATGTAACACACAAGGACTCTGGCCCGGGCATCATAATGTCCTCAAAAGAGAAAATGACACGTGCAAAGAATTAGTTTTGGTTTTTAAGCCATAGATGTTAACAGAGGTTCAAATGACAAAATCCAAATCTAGAAACATCCTAAATGACAGCCCCATGGAAGCCACTAATGCCTGGTATGTGGGGTCCAGCTCTCACTAACTCCCTTTCTCAACACTGTTCCCTGGCACACCAGGCCACCTGGCCACGTGCCTCTCTAGCCTTCCAGCGGACAGTCTTGGTGTTCTATTCTTGGTTCCCTGTGATCTTTATCCCTGTGATCCCAAGACAACAAGTATCTCACTACGCCTCTTTGGACACTCATTCCTCCCTGTTAGGATACTAATTTTCCATCAAACCACAATGGCCCAGGCCATCTCCTCACCTCAAGGCTAAGCAGTATTAGTTGGCAATGGCTCAATTGCCAGACACAGTGCCTTAATAAAGTTTACTATCTTTCAGTTCTCTGGCCAGAGAGATTAAATCAAAGTGTTTCCCTCTGGGGAGACATGGGAGGATGGGCCAGCCATTTTTTTTTTAAGGAAGGGTCTCACTCTAGCCCAGGCTGACCTGGAATTCACTATGTAGTCTCAGGGCGGCCTCAAACTCCCATGGATCCTCCTACCTCTGCCTCCTGAATGCTGGAATTAAAGGTGTGCCTGCCCCAATACACTGGATTTAAAAAAATTTTTTTAGAGAGGGTTTTGCAATGTTTCCCAGACTAGCTTTGAACTCACTATATAGGCTAGATTGGTTTTCCTGCCTCAGTACCTGAGTACTGGATGACAGGTGTGTGCCACTATTCCTGACTCTCTTAGGCATATCTACAAACACCTTTTGCCACGTAGGTAGCTAAATCACAGGTTCCAGAGATGTGAAGGTGGGCATCTTTGACTCGGGGGGAGGGCACTATTTTATCAAACCTTGAATTTTTATTTGCCCCCAACAAGAGATTTGGCCACCACCTCCCATCTGGACCCTCTGTGGATATCACCTTCCACTGGACTCTGACGCTAACCCATCGCTTGCCCTGCACCTGCATTGTCCCCATGTGACCAGCTTGTCTGTGTCGACTAGACCACAAGCTGACTCCTCCGTAAGCTCAATTCCAGCATCTGCCTTCAGCGCTGCATGGAGTAAGAGCTCACATTTGGATCTTTTTGACAGAAAGAAAGCCACATGACTTGACATTCAGCTACACTACACTATCTCGTGGTTCCTATGGAAACATGACTTGTCACAAATGCCAGTTCCCAGTTTCTGCTGCCCATCTCTGTCATCTGAGAAGGATGACAGCTCCTGGTTGGGGAGATGGCTTAGTGACAGAACATCTGACTGGTATGTGTAAGGCTCTGGGTTGTACCCTCAGTAACACACACATGTACACACACACACACACACACACACACACACACACACACACACACACACACACACATACAATTTCCTGAGTCCTGCCTTAGGGGAACCTCCTTTACCCAGCTTCAGGTTTTCATGGGAGGGAGGTTTTTTTTTTTTCTGAGGTAGGGTCTCGCTCTAGTCCAGGCTGACTATGTAGTCTCAGGTGGCCTTGAACTCATGGCGATCCTCCTACCTCTACTTCCCGAGTGCTGGGATTAAAGGCGTGCACCACCATGCCCGGCTGAGAGGGAGTGTTTAACATGACTGAGGCCCCTAAGTCCTGAAGCTTGAATTCTGCCAAAGAAATCAGTTCCTGTCTTGACAGAGGGTCCTCAGAACCAGCCCCAACCTCCCAGGTCAGCTGCCTACGTGCCAGGGAACAGACAAGTTGTGTTGTGTGTCCCGGGTTACTAGGTTAATGAAAGATCTGTAGACAAAGGAGTTCCTTTTCCTTTGAAGAGAAGAAGCCTGTTGCGCCCAGGCGATAAACAGGTTGTGGAGAAGGCTTGGTCATGATGATTAATGGTGGTAATTGCAATTATCTGGTATTGCATACCCCATCGATCAAGGCTGCTGTGATCCAGGCTGCCACGTGCAAGGGTAATTACTATTAGGAGTAATGTTGGGCACGAGGCTCTGTCCAACAGCCTGGGAAGGATCACATGGGGTTTGAATGAACCGTCTCCCATAGCCTCCTGTGTTTTGAATATTGGTCCCCAACTGGTGGTAATTTGGAACAGTGGTGAAGCCTTCAGGGAGGTGGAGCTTTGCTGGAGGAGGTTTGTCACTGGGGGCAGAACTTGAGGTTTGTTACTCCAGCCCAGTGGGTGTTCAGGAGTTTACTGGGATGACTTCCTTCCTGCTGATATGGAGATGTGACCCAGAAACTGTAGGCTGAAATAAACCCTTTCCCCCCACAGCTGCTTTTGGTCAGGTGTTTTGTCCCAGCAATGAGAAGGTGACTGCTACAGGTCATTTTCAGGACCTCTGGAGCTAGACTGCTGGACGTCAGGCTTCCGTTTGAACACTTGGATGGGGTTCCAAGACCCAGGCTGCCCCAAGCCCGAGTTTTCTGGTCTTGAGTCTTCTGCCAGCTGGCCAAGTCACTCCTCTGGAGCCTTTAACATGACTATAACAGGTGCCCTGCCATCCATCCACTTGGGCCAAGAGCTCAGACACTGTTTCTCCTGGTTCCCTCATCCCCACATTCAACCTACACTTGCATCCCCAAAGTACATCTGTCTCCACTGCCACTACCTGGCATGACCAAGGGCACTGCTCTCCAACCTCCTGTTCCTTCCTCATGCATTCTGGTCCCTGCACTCCTGCCACACGGCAGCCAGAGGGACTCATTAAAGTGATTATTGGATCCTTTTTTTTTTCTCCCTGGATTAAAACCTTCCAATAACTCCCAATGTCCTTAGAATAAAATCCACACTTCTTCCCACAGCATGGGAATTAACATCTCATCAGAGTACAGTCACTTGCCCAGGTTTTCCAGCTGCTGAGCTGCAGAGTGGGCAGTTAGGCTGCAGAAGCCACACCACACCCCTGACCCCAGCAGTGACATAGGAACCCAGGGCAGAACAGCAGGACTCTCTGATTTCCATGTTTCTTCCAAGCCCATCCATCACTTCTGGCCTCTGCAGCTCCCTCACGGCCTCCTTCTGAATGGGCCATCCTTCTCTTACATGATGGCCTTTTGTGGGTGCCCTGCCTAAGGTGGAGGGGTGCCTGTTCCTTCTCTCCAACAGGGATCTTCAAAAGTCCAAAGTCAAGTGGACCTGAAACAATCCAATAATGACAAAGTGACCTGGGATTTTCAGACCCAGGCTGGGGACAGTATTTCTTATCCTGGAACAAGCATGAAGGACACAGGGGAGTTTATAAACTCGGGATCTGGGCTGGAGAGATGGTTAGGGAGCTTGCCTTCAAAGCCTGATGACCTGGGTTTGATTCCTCAGTACCCAGGTAGAGCTAGATGTACAAAGTGGCACATTCACCTGGAGTTGGTTTGCAGCAGCTAGAGGCCCTGGCACACCCATTTTTTTCTATCTTCTATCTCGCTCTTCATGCAAATAAATAAATAAATAAATAAAATTTTAAAAGCACAAAAAACTCAGGTTCCTGGTCCACCTGCAGGAGTCTGGGGCTCTGACACTGTCCTTGGAACCAATCCCCTGGTGCTCCGGAAGAGGTCAGGTCCTGCTCTTAGAAACAGCTGGGAACCCTCCCTGCTGAGATGGACTTTCATGCCTGGGTACAGGGGTAGTGACTGGGGACTCTCCTGTCACCTATGTGATGAACCTCCATTTGCGAAGGACGGCATGGCAGTTTGTTAACTCAGCACTCACACCCACCCTTCATTCAGGCTGAGAAGCAGAAGAGCAGGTAAGAGGTGGACTGTGGGACCACCTTGCAGGATTAGAATCATGACCCCTTGCTTTTTGGCTGTGTGTCTTTGGACAGGTTATTGTATTCTCTGGGTCACAGTTTCCTTTTTTTTTTTTTGTAAAATGAGGACTGTGGTAGCATCTATCCTCTGGGGCTTCAGCTAATGAGTGCCTGTGAAGAATGTGCTTGACTCAGAGCCAGGGGACCTGAGGACACGCAGGGAGTATCAGTTATGACAGCTCTTCCCAGGACCAGATGGACTCAGCAGGCATTCAGGTCTTGTTCACTGAATAGATGACTAGATCATCAATTGTGCAAATCTCTAGGACCTCAGCCTCTGGGTCACAACAGAATGCATTTCAGCCAAGCCGGTCTCAGTGCTCAAACCATTCTGATCATCAGGGGGCAGAGTGCAATCCTGCAATAAAGACTTCCTGAAGAAAGTCTTGGTACAGTTCATGTGCGTGCACGCACATGCAGGGGCCCAGGGACCCTGGCTTTGTATTGATCCTCAGAGGACCAATGGCAGTGCACAGTGCACAGTGCAAGAATCATGGCTTAATTAAAGCTGCCCTGGCGCAGATTCAGAGTTCACAGTGAGATTCACTTCCCTTAAATGGAACTTTGAAATGTAACCTTGGGCCACTTGACTAATCTCTCAGGCCTTGATTTCCTCACTATAAGTGGGGCAGATAGTATGTAATCCAGCAGCTGATCTGACAGTTATATCCTATGCAATTATT
>PVHP010026161.1:0-24913 GCA_004024765.1 Zapus hudsonius
ATAAACTCCAGATGCCACTTTGTCATTCTGGCTTTACATGGGTACTGGGAATTGAACCTGGGATGGTAGGCTTTGCAAGCAAGTGCCTTTAACTGTCGAGCCCTCTCCCCAGCCTGGGAGGCTGTCCTCTGACCTCTGCATGCATGCCATTGTGTGCAGACATTTATTTGCTAGCACACACACACACACACACACACACACACACACACACACACACAAAATGAAGTTGGACCCCAACCTCTCACTATAGACAAAAATATTAATTCCAATGGATCAGAGATCCAAATACAAACCCCTGTTTGTCCACGGAGCAATGTGAGCAGAGGCTTGGAATAGCTGTGAGCTGGTGAGAGATGAGCACTCTCGGGAAAACGTGGCAGTGGGCAGTTTTCGTTTATTGTATAGATAACAGTTGTTTATATAGAGGAGGAGGCAGAGGTAGGAGCATAGGCAGCAAGGGGATTGGTAGGGGCAAGATCTGTGGACATCTGATTTGATTGGTAGGGGCCAGTACCCTTTGGATACCTATTTTGCATAGATAAAATTGAGGGGGCTACGTGACATATAGAATGATGTCAGCAGAGGAAATGTAACCTTATTGTTTAGGTTTGTTATTGCAGCTGGACTAAGTTTAGGCCTTGAATTGCCTGCTTATCTCAGGGCACAGCTGTGGCCTGCCTGGAGGCTGGAGTGTCCAGGATTTTGCTAAGATTTATAGGGGTCCTCAGACTTTGCCTCAACTTCCTTATCAGAAGGAGACAGTCCTGGAAGCCTGCCAGACTCAGCAAAACCCTATATCCTCCATGCCCCTTTAGCAGGATACCACATCCCAAAAGAACTAGGAATGTAGTGGAGTAGTGGAGTGTTTGCCTCATCTGTGTGAAGCCCTAGTTCAGTCTCCAATGCCACAGCATAATAATTTTAAAAAGAAAAAGAAAAAAAATTAGCTGGGTATGTGGTATACACCTTTAATCCCAGCACTCAGAGGCAGAGCTAGGAAGAATGTCATGAGTTCGAGGCAAGCCTGAGACTACATAGTGAATTCTAGGTCAGTCTGGGCTAGAGTGAGACCCTATCTCGAAAAACCAAAATAAATAAATAAGAAGAAAACTTATATTTCAATATGAAAAATGAAACACAAATAACTAAAGGAAAGGGTACTTAAATGGACTTCATAAAGCTAGGCATTATGGTACATGCCTGAAATAACAGTACTTGGGAAGCTGAGGCAAGAGGATCATGAATTCAAAGCCAACCTGAGTACATAACGAAGCCCTGTCTCAGAAAAAGAAAAGGTATCCAGGATGGTGGTGATCACATGTGTTCCCATCACTAGGATGCCAGGGGATGATCATGAACTCTGGGCCAGCCTGAGCTACAGAGTGAGACCCCGTTTCCAAAAAAATAAAAAAAAGCAAACACTTTCGCAATGCAAAGAGTACCATCAGAAGGTAAAAGGGAATAGAAGAAAGTGTTTTCCAATCATATATCTGCCAAAATATTTGTGCCTTGTAATTCATAA
The DNA here is from genome assembly GCA_004024765.1 of Zapus hudsonius. Classification (NCBI taxonomy): domain Eukaryota; kingdom Metazoa; phylum Chordata; class Mammalia; order Rodentia; family Dipodidae; genus Zapus; species Zapus hudsonius. The sequence goes on from PVHP010026161.1 coordinate 1,523, forward strand.
TAAATAATTACTGAATTTAAATTGAGAATAGATTTGCAGGCATTTCTCCAAAAATACACAATGAGCCAATAAGCACACGAAAAGATGCTATCATTAGTTATTAGTAAAAACCATGAAATGCTTAACGATAGTTGTACAAGTAAACACCATAACAAGGATAACAACAATATGGGGAACAAACTCAAACACAATATTGGGAATGTGCAATGGTACAAGGGATGTGGAAGAGTTTTGCAATAACTCCAACAGTTACATACGGAAGTACCGTGTGACCCAGCATTTCTCCTCCCAGGTATAATACCTAGAGAACTAAAAATATGTTCACACAAGAATGGATACATAAATGTTCACCCCATTCCATAACATGTTTTTTTTTTCTATATCTCCCCATTCACAATAGAGACCAGGCAGTGAGTGGCCTAGGCTGAGGTGTACACAGGGTAGGTTTCCTTTGCCTCCTCTTTCTACAGTCAGTGTAAGAACATAGCCTGTGGTAAGCAACAGGAGGCCTCCCTCCATAACATGTTTTTAGAGTAGTTATTCATAACAGCTCAAAAGCAGAAATAAACTAATTTTCACTAGTTTATAAACAAGTGTGGCATATCAATGTACTGAAATATCATTCCTCCGTTAAAAGGAATTTCAAGCCAGACATGGCGGCACACACCCTTAATCTTAGCACTCGGGAGGCACTCACTCTATGAGTTCAAGGCCTTAGACCCCTTAGACTACATAGAGAATTCTAGGTCAGCCTGGGCTAGAGTGAGATCATACCTGGAAAAACAAAACCAAAAATAAAAGAAGTGATAGTGGAGTGTTCAACACTAAATGAGATGTCTCTATGACATCTTCCAAGGCTCAGGGACCATTGTGGAAGAGGTGTTGGAAAGAATGTAAGAGTTAAAGGAAGGGGAGGAGTGCTTACAATTCTGTCTTCCAGATTCAAAGTGGCCTTGATATTCATGACACAAGACCTGCATGATAGGAGAAGGAAAAAAAACCACAACACCTAAACAGAAGAGGGACTGGTTGAAAAGGAGAAGGGATTCAGTGAAGGGGATTTGAAGGGGGGAAGAGGTGGTGGTGGGAGGAGATTATGATCATGGTATATTGTCTATATGTATGGAAGTTGTCAATAAAAAGTTTAAAATATGTTCTGGAGCTAGTATAAGTACACAACACAGTGAATATACTAAAAATTACTTAATTATGTACCTTAATAAATGTTATGCAAATTATACCTCAAATTTTAATGAAATATCCCAAATTTGGAGTAATTTCTAAGCAATTGCATAGGTCAGAGGCAGAGCACTACCTTATTTACAAAGAAAATAAGTGAGTTAGGGGCTGGAGAGATCGCTCAGTGGTTAAGGCGCTTGCCTACAAAACCTAAGGACCTGAGTTTAATTCCCCAGTATCCATGTAAAGCCAAATGCACAAAGTGGCACATGCATCCGAAGTTCATTTGCAATGGCTAGAGACCCTGGTGTGCCCATTCTTTCTGTCTCTCTCTCTGCTTGCAAATAAATTTTAAAATATTTTAAAAAATAAAAGAAAATAAGTGAGTTAATCAGTTTCCTTTCCCCATCAAAAGGGGTTGGAACATGAAACGTGGGAACTCACATGTGCAATCCTAGCATTCAGGAGGTTGAAGCAGGAAGATGGTGAGTTCAAGGCCAGCTTGGACATCCTACAGAGTTCCAGGCCAGCCTAGGCTATGTAGGGTAAACCTAGCTCAATAAAATAAAACACCACAGAGACAAAACAAACGAGGCCTGGCTGGGTGTGGCTTCTACATTCAGATAGTTCATGATGCTTGCTCCTTATGCCCAGGCACACATCAGACACACATTGGCCACTTGAGAAGCAATGTGTGTGAGTTTTCATAGCTTTTAGGATATTTGAGCTAAAAAACATAATTGCTTCTTCTTCCCCTGCCCTCCAAAGTAGGGTTTCACTCTAGCCCAGGCTGACCTGAAATTCACTATTTAGTCCCAGGCTGGCCTCAAACTCACAGCAATCCTCCTAAATTGGCTGCCTCCCAAGTGCTAGGATTAAAGGCGTGTGCCACCACACCTGGTCTAGAAACATATTTCTATATAAAAAGCACTCCCAATTCTCTGCTCTTATATTAATTACTAGACTGTAAGTTTCTTGTGGAATAGGGTTATTCTCAGCTTTCTTGGCAAAAATAAAAGGTTAATTGAAAAATAAAGCTTCAAAAACACAGTTAAAAATATATAGACATTTCGGGGCTGGAGAGATGCCTCAGCGGTTAAGGCACTTGCCTCCAGTGCCTAAGGTCCCCCGTTCAATTCCCCAGTACCCACATAAGCCAGACCCACAAGGTGGTGGACCTGGTGCCCCCCTCTCTCCTTGAAAAATGAATAAAATATTAAAATATATATATATATATATATATATAGACATTTCTATCTGCTCTTTTGTGGTGTTTTCAGAAAATAAATAGCTACCAGCTCAAACAGGATTCTTATGAGAACTGAAGCAGGTTACTGGCTTTGTCCTAAAGACGCCAGGATTGCAGCGACCTCCCAACTAAACTCAAAACACTGCTCTAGCGTCCTTGCTCATGGGGGCTACTGAATTTTTTCTTTTGTCTGTAAATTTTTGAAATGAACTTTTTTAATTTAAATATAAATTTATTGTCCATAATGAGTTACATTATTTAGTGGGCAAACCATGAGTTGTTATTCCAACTTCCCCAACTTCCCCCCCTCCCCCTCCCTGATCAGTTGGATATCCTCCTCCGTGGGCTGTCTGTATTAGTCTTTGTGGCAAGGGATCCTGTATATCTTAGTACTCATCCCGGTCTTCCTGGCCCAAGTGTGTTGTTACTGATGGGTGCCATGCCTCCGGACAGTCTCCCCCACCACGGCTCTCACAATCTTTCCGCCCCCTCTTCTGCTCAGTTCCCTGAGTCGTGGTGGGTGATTTAAGGCTGCTTTAATGTTGCGAGCTTAGAGGTCCTTGTGTAGAAAATCCTTGGTTCCTGTCTCAATGGCCTATCCTGTGTTGATTGAATGACTGTGGTTATAGGTCCCTTGTTCATCTGTCATTGTCTGCTGGATTCCCTAAGAAATGAACTTTTTATGGACAACCTCCATACATATAAACAATGTACCCTGGGCTGGAGAGATGGCTCAGCGGTTAAGGCACTTGCCTCCAGTGCCTAAGGACCCACATAAGCCAGGCCCACAAGATGGTGGCCCTGGTGTGTGTGCTCTCTCTCTCTCTCTCTCTGCTTTAAAAATGAATAAATAAAATAAAATAAAAACAAAAAAAATGTACCCTGGTCATAATCCCCTTCCAACCACCCTCCTTTGTCCCTACCCTCTGAACTTTCTAAGAAAACTTTCTAAGATGACCTCAGTTGTCACTAGGAAGAACCAACCTTTCTGATTAGCTCACAATGCACAGAACACTTCTGACAGCAGGTTCTATTACCCTTAAAGTCTTGGCCTCTCTGATTACTTGACTGCTCAAGTCAGAATTGCTCAGATCTAAATAGAGACAAAACATTTACCATTGGCAGGTAAGTGTAGACTAATGGAATGAGCTCCTTTTGGAAACTCACAAAGGAGAGGCCACCGTGGTAATGTAGTTCTAAAATCCTTGTATCTGGTTGCTAAGAGGAACACATGCTAAGTGGAGGCCGTCTCTGCTGTTCATCTGATCACTTACATTACAAGCCATCAAATGGAACAGGTCTCCTTGGTTTTAAGATAAGTAATTTCCTAGCTGCACTTCAGTAATTCAAACAGAACTTTTACTTAAGAAAGTGAAAAAATAGCCAAAAACTGGTGGTCAAAACCCCAGTAAAAATCATATGCTTTCACTGGTATTTCAAGGATAATCACAAAGCATGACTTATGCCTAAAATAGGTTCAAGTCTTTAAAATGTTTTACTGAGAAACTAGAGAGTACTGTAATTTCTATAGCTAGGATGTATGATCATAGAATCAAATCCTTTAAAAAAGTTTATGTGTGTGCCAAATATTATCTCATTTTGACAAATACGAAAAATTTAAATTTCATCTTAGACATACGTTAATGTGCTTTTGTGTATTTATCTGATAAAGTTATATTACTATATGGTTTTCCATGTAATAATTAAAAATATCAATTTCTAAGCTGGGTCTGATGGCACAGGTCTTTAATCTCAGCACTTGGGAGGCTGAGGCAGAAGGATCGCTGTGAGTTTGGGGCCAGCCTGGGCTAGAGTGAGACCCTGCCTTCAAAAAAACAAAAACAACAACAAAAACTTTTCATTTCCTTCTCAATTAATCCAAGTAGTTGAGTATTTAAGATGTATTTGAAATATTGTGTTTTTAAGCACAGAGGAGTAAATAGCTTACTTTCCAGAAGACTGGTGGTGTAGCGCATTTCATTAGTTAATATACTCTATTATGTCTGTAATCAGGGTCAGTTAAGGCATTTCACAGTTGACCCTGAGCTACCTGAGGAAATGTTCAGTGAAAGAGAAGGACTTGGCCTCCGCCTGGAATGGAATAATTCAGATGCTGTCAACCCCCAGGTGAGGTGAGGTCAAGAAACGGGCCCCCTGGGCTGGAGAGATGGCTCAGCGGTTAAGGCACTTGCCTCCAGTGCCTAAGGCCTCTGGTTCAATTCCCCAGTACCCACATAAGCCAGAGCCACAAGGTGGTGACCCTGGTTCTCTCTCTCTTTCTCTCTCTCTCTCTCTCTCTCTCTCTCTCTCTCTCTCTCTGCTTGAAAATGAATAAATAAAATATTTTAAAAAAAAAGAAACGGGCCCCTCAGTATACAAACACTGGACTGTCCCCACCCTTCCCATCTTGAGAACACCTCAGGATGGAAAATAGCAAAACTGTAGTAAGTTTACTACTGATGGGCTATCAAACTTTGTTAACTTCTCAGTTCTACAAGGCAGGATAGTGAAATGCTACACAGGCTACAGACAAAAACAAAATGAGTAACATTAACTTGGTCTCTCAAGGGAGAGCAATAGCTGCTGGCTTGCAATCATGAATAGAAATCATTCATTCACAGGGATATTTTCACAGAGGACAAAAAAATAAGCAGAATACTTGAGATCATATTGTTTGGTAAAAACTATTTGTCTATGATCAAATGTTTGCTTTGATATATCCTTTGTGGTTCTTCACTGGTAAAATCATTTGTGGGTTTTTTTCTTTTTGTGTGTGTGTTTTAAACTTTTTTGCATGTGTGTGCATGTATACACCAGGATCTCTTGCCACTTTGTGTGTTTGACTTTACATGGATGGCTGATGAGTTGAACCTGGGTCAACAAGCTTTGCAAACACCTTTAACAACTGCGTCGTCCCCCTACTCCCCAAATCACTTAAGTCTTAGCTGATTTCTTCAGTTCATGTTTTGTTTATTGTAGTTCTCAAATGAATGGCTTCTCGTATGATCCTGAGTAAATGGTACTCAGAACCACCACTATGAAATATGGGATGTGTGTTATCAGTAGGGAGTGTGCTGACAGGACACAGAGACAGCCAGAGGTTGAAGTTAAGTTTCAATCCTTTTGCCAAAGAAATAAAATATATTCTCCCCAAATAATTTTGAAAATTCTTTGCTTGCAGTCTGAGGACTATTTTTTTAAAAAAATATTTTATTTATTCATTTTCAAGCAGAGAGATACAGAGAGAGAGAGAGAGGAAGAGAGAGAGAGAGAGAGAGAGAGAGAGAGAGAGAGAGAGAGAGAGAGAGAGAGCGCGCACCAGGGCCACCACCTTGTAGTCTGGTTTATGTGGGTCCTGGGGAATTGAACCATCTCTCCAGCCCCTGAGGACTATTTTTAACCAACCATTTTGTCCTGTTCCTTCTAGCTCACTGGTTCCCGCTCCCTAATCATCTTTCAGAGCTGTTGGAATCTGTGATCACTGTGGAAAGGCAAGGGTAAGGAACTGAATGTTGATAGTTTGCTGCTGGTCGTTGGGGAGGGGATTGAGGAGGTGGTTCTTTGAAAATAGATGTTTTTAGGCCTGGTGTGGTGGTGAGTGCCTGTAATCTCAGCACTCTGGGAGACTGAGAGCTGAGGATACAGAGTTGGAAGTGAGACTGTCTTTTTAAAAAATATATTTTATTTATTTATTTGAGAGAGAGAGAGGCAGATAGAATGAGGCAGCAGCTGGAGGCCCTAGAGCACCCATTCTCTGTCTCTCTTTTATCTCTCTCTGCTTACAAATAATAAAAATATTTTTAAAATATAAAATAGACATAGTGAATTCCAGGTCAGCCTGGGCTAGAGTAAGACCCTACCTCGAAAAACCAAAATAAATAAATAAATAAATAAATAAATAAATAAATAAAAATATATAAAATATATGTAGGGCCTGGGAGATGGCTAGCAGTTAAAAGTGCTTTGTTGGGCTGGAGCGATGGCTCAGCGGTTAAGACACTTGCCTCCAGTGCCTAAGTCCCTGGGTTCAATTCCCCAGTACCCACATAAGCCAGACCCACAAGGTGGTGGCCCTGGTGCCCTCTCTCTCTCTCTCTTTCTGCTTGAAATATGAATAAAATATTTTTTAAAAAAAGAAGTCCTCAAGACTCTGTTAAAAAAAAAAGTGCTTTCTTGCAAAGTCTCCTGACTGGGTTTGATTTCCCAGTACCTACTTAAAGCCAGATGTACAAAGTGATCCATGCATCTGTATTTTGTTTGTAGTTATTTACACATTTAGAAGTTTGTTTTGTTTCTCCTTCCTACAGGAACTGTTTTTCTGTAATAGGACAAGAGAGTCTAGTCCCTAGGGGCTGACAGCTAGAAAAAGGAAAGAAACCTATCTTGAACCCAGGGTGACAGTTGGGTCATGGGAGAAATGACCAGGTCAATAGAGGAAATCACAGAAGAAAGAAGAGTCAGCAAGGGGGTAGGGTGCTCACTGCTCTGCACCTGTAAGTCAGGGTGCTTCCACTCAACCATTAATTAGTCCAAGAAACTCATCTTTGATTTACAAGTGGAAGCTGGGGAAAGTAACAAAAATAACATTTTGGGTCATTATAATGAGATGCCTGTGACAGAAAAACAGGGTGGAAAATAACTTGTGGGCACATTATTTTCTCAGTTAATTCTAAGGATTATATAAGATTTTGAGCAAGAAAAACTTGAAGGGAAATTTTAGTAAAAATGCCGTCTATATATTTACAGCCCTGGTATAGTAGACTGTCTAGCCTAGTTGAAAACTTGGAGCAGGTTGTAGAGAAAAGTGCCATCTTTCTGCCTCTGGATTATTAGTGATGTGGATTTCATGCTGTACAGACCTCCTCCATATGACCGGATTAGTCACAACCAGTGTTCTTTTCCTTAGAACAAATGCTGCGGTGTTATTCTAGGATTATTTACCCGTTCTATGGAACTTCAGGCATTCCTCCCAATTTTGGCAGCATATAAGAGGTGATGTTGAATTATAGCAGATGTGGTTTCATGCACATTATTTGAGCTTATCAACACTTCACTATAGATGAGGGAGGGGTCCATGACACCCCATACTTCCCAGAGTAAACAGTAAAAAATGATGGTTTCTATGAGAAAGTGGCAAGATAAGAGACCTATTACCACAGCAAGTCATATAACCCATGAAAAGGTCAGTGGAGACAGACACCAACGATACCCAACACAAACCAAAGCAGAAGTCCAGAGACACTTAAGACCTCAACAATAAAGCAGACTTGAAACTTATCCCCCCCCCAAAAAAAAACAAACTTACCCACCATGATTCGGGGAACTGAGCAGAAGAGAGGGCAGAAAGATTATAAGAGCCATGGTGGGGGAAAATATCCAGAGACATTGCCCCCCTCAGCAACAACACACAAAAGGGAAAAAAACTGGCTACCTCTTGTGCAATTCATAAGACCCTACCCATGGACTGATCCAGTATGCCCCCATGAGGGCCCCCAGTGGGTAAGGGACAGAGAGGAGGGAAATGAGGGCACCTTCACAAGATTTGCTCATACAATGTATCTAATTATTGATAATAAAGATAGGTGCGGTGGCCCACATTCTAATCCTGGGGAGGCTGAGGTAGGAGGATTGCAGTGAGTTTGAGGCCGGCCTGGAGCTGGAGCTACAGAATGATTTCTGGGTCAGTCTGGGCTACAGTAAGACCTTGCCTTGAAAAAGACAAGAAACAAACAAACAAATGAGGCGTGAAAGTAGGACAGGGAGTCTCAGTTAGATGGGAGGTGAGAGGGAGGAAAGAGGGTCATTGCAGGGAGTGGAATCAAAAAGCATTGTGTACACATATGAAAGTGTCAAAAATAAGACAGGGCTGGAAAGATGGCTCAGTGGTTAAGCCTGAAGAGCGTGATGATTTGAGTTCATTTCCCCAGTACCCACGTAAAGTCAGATGCAAAGGGTGAGGCATACATCTGGAATTCATTTGCAGTGGCTGGAGGCTCCAGTGTGCCCTTTCTCTCTCTGTCTCTCCTCTATCTCTCTCTGCTTGAAAACAAACAAACAAATAAATAAAAAAGAACGAAAATAGCAATATATTTATATTTTAACATTAACACAAGTTGCAACACATGTTTATTATATTTTTATACTACACATTGATAGTTTAGTCTTTAGTCTTGTTCTTTAAGTATACTGAAAAAGAAAAAAGAAAAAGAATAAACCTGAAAAAGAATTTAAGCATATTAATAAGTAAAAATATGTAAGTGTTAGCGAGTATTAGAAAAAGAAGTGTAAAATATCCAAAATATCCTTCAGATACATTGGATAGCACACAAGATTAGAGTAAGTCCTCCCCCTTTTCCCCTTTATCCCAAGCAAAGAGCTAGTTAGTAGCTTGAGCTTTAATTCTCTAAAGTTAGAAAAGGGAATCTTTTTGCACAGCTACTAAATTAAAAGCTCGATTGTTAAACATCTATGTTTTTACGTCGCTAGGTTTCCTAGCTACTTCAATGGAATCAGCAATCATTGATCCAACTCCAACTCCAAAACCCGAACGTCGTAATGATAGTTCGAAGGCAGAAATCTGGCGTAATTCTTTGCGACACAGCTTTACAGGCTTGAAACCATGAAGCTGTATGGCATGTCCTGTGGACAATTCTTGGGACGAAGGTCTACTGTGAGATTGTGAGAACTGAGTTGTGTCTGTTTCATCCTCATTGCTTAGCGGTCCGCTGGTGGACGCTAAGAAGCTGCAGCCTGGAGGTGACCTTGCAGTATGGTCTCCAGGCTTTGGAGGCTGTGGTGTTTGTCTGCTTGAACTGTCCACAAGTCTTTCTCTTCCACAGAAGTTTTTATTTTCAATTTTAGATGCCCATTTTAGTTCTTCGGAAAGCATACCTGCCTCTTCTGGGTTCAGGATTACATTTCCAGCATCATGATCTAAAAACAATCCCATAACCAAAAACTTAAAGATCATTTCCTCAAAACCAAGTATTGCAATCTCAAGGTTCCAGCATAACTACATTATTACCGTGTAACATACATGATGCTTTTCAGCCTTTTGTCTAATTATTTCTTTCAGACAAAGAGATGTGTGAATATGAGTTACTGATTCACTTATAAACTCCTGGCATTGTGAATGAAAAATTTAACTCATCAAAATTTAAAAATAACCTAGTGATTCTGGTACCCCTGAACAATCAAGAGTGCTCTGAATATCTCTGCTTGGCATGGTGCTGTGAACTCCAAATCCTGCCAAGTAATGGCAGCCTGGAGAACACTCACTAGGCACCCTCAGGGATTCGGCAGGAAGGTATGATAATCTGTTCTTGGTTGGTTGGCCCCAGCATGACAGCAGGATTCTGTTATCCAAATGTACTCTGGAAATGTCCACAACTCCCACCATCAGAATGGAGCTGAGAGCATTTGTCCAGTGAGGGGCAGCCCCCTGAATGAGGGGCTACAGTGGATGAGGAATTAAAAGCTTGCTTTAAATCTTTAGGCCATAACACATTTAATATCACATATACAAACCTTCTTCTGGGGAGCCCACAGAGTCATGCGATGAACAGTGCCAGGTTTAACATACATTGGAAAGTACTTAGTACGCTTTTAGTCTTGTGAAGACAAAATGTAAAAACAAGAAGTCTGCTGGCAGCACTGAGACCACCTCTGGGCTCACATGCTTCACTTGACCGCCAATGTTAATATTTGACTCAAAATTTCCAAATTAGGAAGTTTTATATTAAAATCTAGATTTCCAGATTTTCTAGAGAAGTTCCATGTCCCAATAATGTTTGCAACTGGAGCAGAGTTGCACATAGCCAAGTTCTGCCAGCCCTATGTGCTCACTCTGGCTTCCTGCTCCTCTAGGCCTATTAGCCTATAACCTGGGTTTAAAATAGCTGATTTCTTTCTTTCTTTTTTTTGTTTTTGTTTTTTGAGGTAGGGTCTCGCTCTAGTCCAGGCTGACCTGGAATTCGCTATGTAGTCTCAGGATGGCCTTGAACTCATGGTGATCCTCCTACCTCTGCCTCCCAAGTGCTGGGATTAAAGGCGTGCGCCACCACGCCCAGCTTTAAACTTTAAAAAAAAATTTTATTTATTCATTTTCAGGCAGAGAGAGAGAGAGAAAGAGAGAGAGAAAGAGAGAGAGAGAGAGAGAGAGAGAGAGAGAGAGAACAAGAGCACCTGGGCCACCACCTTGTGGGTCTGGCTTATGTGGGTACTGGGGAATTGAACCCAGGGCCTTAGGCACTGGAGGCAAGTGCCTTAACAGCTGAGCCATCTCTCCCACAAAATAGCTGATTTCTTGAAGAGACCTGGGTTTGATCCCAGTACAGGTGAAACAAAGCAAAACAGAATCTATCAGAACTAATGTTTTAGTTTTTTGAAATAGGCCCTCAATGGAGCTAGAGCAGAGACAAAGGTGACCGTCAGGTGGACTCCCAAAGTTTGCTGCATGTTATAATCACCAAGAAGCTTTAAAATTCCTGCTGCCTCCTGTCTGGCGAAGGACTAACAGGCACATTATCCTTAGTAATCACATAGTAAAAGCATTTAGTTGCACTCACTGTCAGGGCTCATAAGCCCACTCAGACTCTTTATCAGAGGGTTTCCCTCTTCCAGAATTCAATTTCCAAAGGTTACACACCTACTAAATGAAATTAGGATTCCAGGGCTGGGAAAGGAGCTCAGCAATGGAACGCTTGCTTGGTATATCCTGATCTTTGATTCTTTACACCACACAAACAAAACAAAACAAAACAAACAAAAAACCAGGAGAGGGGCCAAAGAGAGTCAGGCAAGTGCTCGCTTTGCAAGCATAAGGACTTGAGTTCAATTCCCAGAAACTGTGTAAAATAAGACCAGTGTGGTGACATGCTTTTGTAATCCCAGTCCTGGGGAGGTAGAGATGGGCAGATCTCTGGGACTCAGTGACCAGTCAGTTCTGGAAGGCTCCAGAACAATCAGAGACCCTGTCTCAAAAAAGGTGAAGAAGGGCTGGAGGGATTGCTTAGTGGTTAAGGCATTTGCCTACAAAGCAGAAGGACCCAAGTTCAATTCCCTGGTTCCTGTGTAAATAAAACCAGACGTATCTGGAGTTCAGTGGCTAGAGGCCCTGACGCACCCCCCCAAATAAATAATAATTTTTTTTTTGGTTTTTCGAGATAGGGTCTCACTCTAGCCCAGGCTGACCTGGAATTCACTATGTAGTCTCAGGGTGGCCTCAAACTCATGGTGATCCTCCTACCTCTGCCTCCCTAGTGCTGGGATTAAAGGCGTGCGCCACCACGCCCAGCAATAATAAATAAAATTTTAAAAAAGGTGAGCAACATTCTTGAGTAATGACAACCAAGATTGTCCCCTGACCTCCATACACATGTCCATACATGTGCAACACACCAAAAAATAAAATATCAAAAAAAAAATGAAATGTGGATTCCAACCCAGAGCTTCTGATTCCTGTATACTAATATATATAGGTTGATAGTGATTTAAGTTGCTATAAGAGTAGTTTTAAATACTTAAGCGAGGACTGTATGTCGATATAAACTGACTTCATCCTCATAAAACACGTAAGAAAACAGATTCATTATAACAGAGTTATGACCAAGTGACAAAGATATTTTACTGAAAATATTAATTTTATGTTTTAAAAATATTTTAGCTGGGCGTGGTGGCACACGCCTTTAATCCCAGCACTCAGGAGGCAGAGGTAGGAGGATTGCTGTGAGTTCAAGGCCACCCTGAGACTACAGAGTGAATTCCAGGTCAGCCTGGGCTAGAGTGAGACCCTACATCGAAAAACCAAAAAAATATATATATATACATATATATATATATATATTTGAGAGAGTGTTTATGAGAGAGAAAGAGGCAGACAGTAAGATAGAAAGAATGGGCGTGCCAAGGCCTTCAGCCACCGCAAATGAACTCTAGACACATGTACCACCTTGTGTATCTTTCTTTGTGTGGGTCCTGGGAAATCAAACTTGTTGGGTTCTTCAGGCAAACGTGTTAACCGCTAAACCATCTCTCCAGCCCTGAAAAAATTAACTTTTCTGCTATTTTGAATCTTTTTTTTTCTCCCTTGAGGTAGGGTCTCACTCTAGCCCAGGCTGACCTGGAACTTACTCTGTAGTCCCGGGCTGGTCTTGAACTCACTCACAGTGATACACCTACCTTTGTCTCCCATGCTGAGATTAAGGTGTGCACCACCATGCCCAACTCTATTTGAAAATATCAAAGATATTCAAAAAAGGTTAATATAAGTCTGAGAGGCACACTACTAAAAGACTCTAACCAAAACTCAAGGAACTAAAAGCTGGGTATGGTGGTGGGCACTAACAGGCCCCAGTTACTCTGTAGGAAGATTGTAAGACCACTTGAGCTCACGAGTTCAAGGCCATTTTGAGCAACATGCTAAGACCCTGGATTAAAGTAAGTAATTAAAACCCAGTGAATTGAATACCAAGAAAGTTTTATATGAACTAGAATACTGATTTATAATTAAGCATATAAGCCATTTTAGGTATCTAAGAATTTGATATACTGAATTGCTACTTTTATAATTCAGATACACTTTGTTTAATGTCAATGCAATAAACCAGCATTCAGAGACAGCTTTATAGCCCTAATATAATTGTAACTGTATTTAAAAAATATTATTTATTTGTAAAGAGGGTGTGCGAGGGCCTCCTGACACTGCATTCAAACTCCTGACATTTGAGCCACTATGTGCATCTGGCTTTACGTGGGAGCTGGGAAATCTAATCCAGGCTACCAGGCCTTGCAAACAAGTGTCCTGTGATGGTTAGGTTTTGTTGTCAACTTGATATTTTAAATTATCTTGGGTGGGTCTCTGAGGATGTTTATAGGAAGGCAGCCCTCTCAGTAGGGGGCAGCATGTAAGGAAAGCTCAGGGAAGTTGGAAATTAACATCCCTTCCTGGGAGGGCAATACAGGAAGGAAATTCCAGAGACTCAGAAAACCATTAAGTTAGGGAAAGGGTTGCAAGACCTTGTCCCAAGGCTGTATAAAGGGGAAGGAGATTTCTCTGTTTGCTGTTGTGTGTGTGTGTGTGTGGTGTTAGTGATAGCTTCTTTCTCTGCTTGGACCTATGAAAGGGGGCAGCCTCTTTCGCTATTAAGGAACTTCCCCTGGATCTGTAGCTTTAATAAACCCCTTCCTCCCATAACTGTGCCTGTTTGAGACTCATTCCAGTGACTTGTGACTGACTAGGACATGCCCTTAATTTCTGAGTCATCTCTCCAATCCCTGCAACTATATTTTTTAAAATATCTGTGTGTGAGAGTGTAGGTGCACAGGTGCCATGATGCACATGTGGAGGTCAAAGGACAACCTCCGGTGAAGGTCCTCAACTTCCAAGTTGTCAGAGGCAGGATTCTTGTTCATCACTGCATGTAACACGCTAGTAGGCTGGTAAGCTGCTGGGAATTCTCTTGCCTCAGCTTTTTTCCTTTATTTTCCAATTTTACAATAATGACTATACATTACACAGCCAGGAAAGTATTTAAAATGTTTCTATATATTACAGCAAATTAACTGACATACTATCTTGAATTATTATCACAACTATACTTCTTGGGCAAGTTGGCTAGATGGGTACTGTTCTCATTTTACACCTCTCCATCCAGGACTATTGTTTTAGCTTTTTGTGTTTTGTTTTTGAAGAGCAAGATTAAGACACAGGTTCCAAACCCTGTATAGTATCATATCAAACTGTCATTTTAAAGTCTAGTAGGCTCAGTAATGTCAACATGGACTGTTTATACATAATAGGCATGTGCTCTATCACTGACCTCCTATGTCTCAGCCCCTAACCGGTGCCTTCAAAAAAGTTAACATCATGGTATCACGTTGATTTTTCAGTTTCTTGCTTAACACCTATTTACTTCTCTCTTAATTTTTTTCTTAATTTTTGTTCATTTGCAAGGAGGGAGGGAGGTAGGGAGAGAGAGAGAATGAGAATGAGTTTAGGTGGACCAGGGCTTCTAGCCACTACAGATGAACTCCAGATGCATGCACCACTTTGTGTGTCTGGCTTTATGTGGGTACTGGGGAATCAAACCTGGGCCATCAAGCTTTGCAAGCAAGTACCTTTAGCCACGGAGCCATCTCTTCAGTCCATTTAAAAATTTTTTGGCCTGGTGTGGTGGCACATGCCTTTAATCCCAGCACTCAGGAGGCAGAGGTAGGAGGATCACCATGAGTTTGAGACCACCCTGAGACTACATAGTGAATTCCAGGTCAGCTTGGGCTAGAATGAGACCATACCTCAAAAAACCAAAAAAAAAAAATTTTTTTTTGTTGATTTATTTGTGTGTCTGGGCATGGGATACATGCACAGTGGGCATGTGGAGATGAGAGGACAACTTTAAGATGTCTATAGGCTGAATACTAGGCTATCCATGGTCCCCTGTCACAAGGACTGATCCAGACGACCCATGGAGGAGGTTATCCAGTGGAGGGGGGAGGGGAGGGCAGCGGGGAATTGGGGATAACAACTCATTGTTTGCCCACTAAATGTTGTAACTCATTATGGACAATAAATTATTTAAAAAGAAAAAAAAAAAAGATGTCTATGCTTCACCTTGTTTGAGACAGTCTCTGGCTGCTGCAAACAAATGCCAGACTAGCTGACCCTTGAGCTGCAGGTTCTCCTAGCTCCACCTGCCATTGTTATAGGTGCACTGGATCATTAGATGCATATACCCCTTTCCATCGCACTTTATGTGGGTGCTGGAAAATTGAACCTGGGCTGGCCGGCTTCGCAAGCAAGAACCCTTAACTACTGAGCCATCTCCCAGCCCCAGTTACTTTTCAAATTTTTGTAAGTAGTGTTTTAAGTAACTTTGTAGTTTAAAAAAAAAACAGGAAAAAGTTTGAAGAAAATTCTACAGGCAGCATTTTCAAACAATATGTCCTACCAGTAAGGCCCTCTGTATCACACTGAGAATCAGGCATTCAGTCTCTAGCAGGTTGGGAGATTTCTGTCACTGTCCTAAGACAACTTTTATTCTATGACACTGGACCAGGAGTCAAAATGAGAAAACTTGACTATGGTCTAATGATTATTCTGTTCAAGAATCACTTGGCTTCTCTAAGCTTCAATTCCCTCATCAAAACACAGGGGTCGAGGGGTGGAGAGATGACTTAGAAGTTAAGGCATTTGCCTGCAAAGCAGAAGGACCCAAGTTCAATTCCCCAGGACCCACGTAAAGTCAGATACACAAAGTGCTGCACGTGTCTTGAGTTTGTTTGCAGTGGCTGGAGGCCCTGGTGTGCCAATTTCTCTTGTCATCTGCTTCTTTCTCTCTGTCTCACTCTCTGTCAAATAAATAAGTAGATTAAAATATTATTTTAAAAAGGTTCGAAGCCAGGTATAGTGACTCACGTCTATAATCCAAGAACTTGGGAGGCTGAGGTAGGATGATCACTGAGAGTTGGAAGCCAGCCTGGGCTATACAGTGAGTTGAAGGTCAATAGGCTAGTGAGACTCTGCTTTGAAAAAAAGAAAAACAAAAAACAGCTGGGCAGAGTAGCATACATCTTTAATCTCAGACTTGGGAGGCAGAGGTAGGAGGATCACTGTGAGTTCAAGGCCAGACTGGAACTACATAGTGAATTTTAGGTCAGCCAGGGGGTAAAGTAAGACTACCTCAAAAAATCAAAATAAAAAGCCGGGCGTGGTGGCGCACGCCTTTAATCCCAGCACTCGAGAGGCAGAGGTAGGAGGATTGCCATGAGTTCAAGGCCACCCTGAGACTACAGAGTGAATTCCAGGTCAGCCTGGACTAGAGCGAGACCCTACCTCGAAAAAAAAAAAAAACACAAACTAAATCAAGACAAACAAAACAAAAACAAAAACAAAACAAAACAAAAAAAAAAAACCAAGGTTCTTAGACACTGGCTTAACCTGTGTTTGAGGATTAAATAAACTATGAAAAAGTCTGTATATGATATGATCAACATTACAAATTGAAGGCGGTATCAGAATTATCTTTCTAAAGTTTATGTTAAAGCTGTTAGTTATGTTCCTATTATACATTCATGTCTTTCATAACACACAAAACTTTATCACTAGTCCCTTTCATTCTCTTATGCCCATTGTGGTAGTTTGAATGGATGGCCCCCAATAGATCAAGAGTTCTGTTAAAGCTTGAAAGAGGTGTCACTGTGGTCGGATCCTAGGGTCCAGCCCTAAGGTGTTACTTGGGACAGATCTGGAATTCCAGCCTAAGGAGAGCTCCCAACTGTTTGATAATGTGTGTGGTGCTGGTGATGGGTTTCTGCTTGGACATGTGAAAGGGGGCCAGTCTCTTTTCACCATTGCAGAACTTCCCCTGGATCTATAAGCTTCAAATAAATCTCTTCTAACTCTCATAAACTGTGCCTGGTTTGGAGGTTCATCCAAGCAGTGTGAGCTGTCTACAACACCCACCTTCAGTAATTGTGTTTAAAGTGCCAAATGAGGTATATTCTTAACATGCTTTAACTTCAATTTGTTAAAACCTGTACTTAAATTATCAGATTCACCTCCAAAGGAGGGCTAATTCTTTTTACAAAAGAATTTGTGGACTATGTTATTATAGAAATGCTTATTTCCCCTTTATTCTGCTGCCTTAGATTATATTTTAATCATAACAATGTATTATTTTCATGGCACTTTTGACTTTTGTGGAGTACTTAGTCATGTCTATTTCATTTTCTAAGGGGCTAATTCTGTATATCTACATATTACACAAGAAAAAAATCTTTATTTCAATGAGTTTCATTTCATTTTTCAATTTCCAGACTTGATTTACCTCAGAAATACATAACTTTTGCCTTAATCTTTATAAAGACTATCCTGTGTGTATGCATGTGCGTCTGTGCGCATGAGTATGGGGCATGTGTGCCCCAGTACACATGTGGAGGCCAGAGGACAACCTAACCTTCCCCCACTTGTTCTCATTGCTCCCCAGGCTAGCTGGCCCATATGCTTCTGGGGGTTCTCCTGCTCACATCCCATCTAGCTGTGCTCTTAATACTGAGCCATTTCCCAGCCCTTTGTCTTTGCATTTATTATTCCCCTTTGTAGGTCTTTTCCATAGTAGTCAGAAGGTTAATTTTCCTATAAAATAGGAAAACAATTGCTCTCTTATAGGGATGGTAAGGATTAAATAAGTCAAAGACAACAAAATACACCAACATAGCAGACAATACACAATCATTTTCTTTCTTTTTTTTCTCCGAGGTAGGGTCTCAACTCAGGCTGACATGGAATTCACTATACAGTCTCAGATGGCCTTGAACTCATGGCAATCCCCCTACTTCTGCCTCTCGAGTGCTGGGACTAAAGGTGTGCACCACCACTCCTGGTAATTTCTATAGTTTTATATATAATTTTATACATTTTACATATTTATAGCTTATATTTTCAAAAATATTTTAAAGACAAGAACATTCCTCAGCTGTTAATAAGAGTGTGGTGGCAATCTATGACCAGGACTTTACATCAAATAATTCTTTAAAAGCTTAACATTTCGATTGATAAATATAGTGCAGATATTCATGAAGCGAGCTGGGGCTGGGGTTCAGTAGTAGCATGCCTGCCTAGTATGTGTGAGGCCCTACATTCAAGAGAGAGAGAGAGAGAGAGAGAGAGAGAGAGAGAGAGAGAGAGAGAGAGAGAGAGATTGATTCATGAATCTAATGCACAAGGAAAAATTAATCAATTAACCTGAACATTAATATTTAGAGCAACCTTTATTTGGAATTAACATATTATTTTCAAATAATAAAAACTTCTGCCCATATTGTATTTTAACTCTCAAATTTGATCTAAATACTGTTCATGGTGAATAAAGTTTTGATTGTTCCCTTTGCACATATGCATTTGTTCATTTTCTTTCACTTCCCAAGATCTGTCATATACATAGACTACAAGATGAGTTGAATGTCTCAGTAACGCTGTCACCTTGGGAAACGCTACACTAAAAATCAGGTATGACCTCACCAAATGCTAGAGAAATGGGGTTAAGGTGACTTAATTCTTACGTTCTGATGCTGTTCGTTGCCACTGGCCCGTGTCCACTGTGGGCTCTTTCAGTTTCTTCTTAAGTTCCCTGCTGGTTTTCTTATAGAAGTAAAGATCCCTTTCCAACTTCTGGATTTTATCTTCATATGCTTTGAAAGTTTCTATAATGCCTTCTCCATCTTGCTCTGCAAAGCAGAAATTTATATTTAAAGTTGGCTTTTCAGAAATGATTCAAAATTATGTTTACAACAGCCCTACACTATCTTTAAAGGGTTATAAGTATGCTCCACATCTGTCATCTGCCTGGATTTGTTTACAGCTTCAGTTGTGATTCTTCTGCTGGGTCAAAGGATGGAGGCCTTAGTTCCCTCCATCCTATTCCCTACTAACCACTTTATTTTCATCAATCTAAGCACATTTTACAGTTGCTAGTACCAAGACTTGTTCTAAGAAAGCCCAAGTAGGTATTTCTTACAAAAATCCCTGTTTGGAACTCTATCTTCTATGCTAACAGAGTATTTATAAAGCTTATATGGGGGGCAATTGGGTTCAATTTCCAGGTCATATACATAAGTTAGATGCAAAGAATGATGCAAGCATTTGGTGTTTGGTTTGCCATGGCAAGAGGTCCCCCCCCCACACACTGTGGTTATATGGAAAGTCATAAGCTTAGGGTTTATAGGTCCAAAAATCATACAACCAAAAAAAAAATCTACCCAAAATAAAACCTATCCTGTCTGGAAAGATGGGTGCTGAGCAGAAGGCTGAGCAGGTAAGAGCACTTGACATAGGGAAAACATTATAGAAAGGAGTTAAGTATAGTTGATGCTCTCTATAACTCAGAACTCCTAGTTAACATTTATGACTGTGTACCACTGCTGCAGAACAGAAAAATCCAGTCCAGAAAACATACTGTCAGACCTATTTCCTCACACAGACATGTTTTTAAAATGGTTCTATTGGTTTGTTTTATTTAAACCTGTTCCACAGTTTACATTAACCCTTGTTGGGCTGTGAAGATGGCTCAAAGGTTAAAGGTGCTTGCTGGCAAAGTCTGATGGCTTGGGTTTGAATCTCCAGTACCCACGTAAGGCCAGATGCACAAAGTGGCACTTATGTCTAGTTTGCACTGGCAGGAGGCCCTGATGTGCCCACTCATTTTCTTTTTTTTTTATATTTTATTTATTCATTTTCAAGCAGAGAAAGAGAGAGAGAGAGAGAGAGAGAGAGAGAGAGAGAGAGAGAGAGAGAGAGAGAGAGAGAGAATACACCAGGGCCACCACCTTGTGGGTCTGGCTTATGTGGGTGCTGGGGAATTGAACCCGGGGCCTTAGGCACTGGAGGCAAGTGCCTTAACCGCTGAGCCATCTCTCCAGCCCTGCCCACTCATTTTCATTCTCTATCTTTCTCTCTCTAGCAAATTTAATAAATAATAACATTTTTAAAATAAAAAATTAATTAACCTTTGTTTAAAATTTACTTAAAATAAATAACATCATCTCAGTGGTAAATGGATGACTAGCACATGCAAGGTCCCAGGGATTGATCTTCAGCATAGCAAAAAAAGTAAAATCTGCATAAATTATGTTGATATGAATCAACTTTATTTTCCATATTCTTTTAGTTGAAATTAGAAAATTTATCAATTGTTAACATTTATAGTTACAACTTTGTTATGGGCCTGTAAGGCTTACACTTTTTTTGAGGTAGGGTCTTTAGCCTGGCTACCTCTATAAGCGTGCACCACCATGCCCGGTTTACGTGGCGCTGAGGATTAAACCCAGGGCTTCATGCATGCTAGACAAGCATTCTGCCATCTGAGTTATATTTCCAAGCCCCATAGAAATGATTTCAAGAATGTTCTCCTGGCCAGGCATGGTGGTGCATGCCTTTAATCCTAGCATTGGGGTGGGGGTGAGGAAGCAGAGGTAGGTGGATTGTCATGAGTTTGAGGTCAGCCTGAGACTAGGTCAGCCTGAGCTATATAGCAAGACCTTACCTTGGAAAACCAAAAAATAAAATAAAATAAAAACCAAGAATGTCCTCATTTGGGCTGGGGAGATGGCTCAATGGTTAAGACACTTGCTTGTAAAGCATAACAGCCTAAATTTGATTCCCCAGTACCCACATAAAACCAGATGCACAAAGTGGCACACACATTTGGAGTTTGTTTTCAGTGGCTAGAGGCCCTGGTGCACCCATTCTCTCTCTTACTATCTGCTTATAAATAAGTAATAAAAAGAATATTGGGGAAGAAAGGGGGCATGGTGGCACGTGCCTCTAATGTCAGCACTCAGAAGAGGTAGGATTATTGTGAGTTTGAGACTACATAATGAATTCCAGGTCAGCCTGGGCTAGAGTAAGACCATCATTCGAAAAACAAAAACAACAACAACAACAACAATAAAATCAAACAAACAAAAAAAGTTCTCATTTGGCTATGGCATGGGTTCTTAAGAGGTAAGAGAACACGCTTGAAGATGATGATGAGTGAGCTCCTACAAGAAAGTCATGTCATTAGACAAACTAGTTGCTAATTAACCAGTTGTAGAATTAACATATTGGCAAGTTGCTGCTTCCTCAGGTTGTTTTTTTCAAATCCTTTTAATCCATTTTCAGCCATGGAGTCATGTAAATTGAGACTAAGCAGCCTGGATTGCAGCAGAAACAATATCCCCTGGCATGATTCTGCCACAGCCACTGGTTGGGGCCTGGCCATGTGCCCAGGTAATGAGGAGGCCTGATTGCTATGAAAGCTTTTTCTACATTAAAACTTGTTAATGAACTGCTGATCACTGACAGAGCATCTGCCCAACAATTATGACCTAAGATAGAACCTTTAAAGCATAACATTTTATAACCCACTGAAAATTATTACAAGAGTATAACTAGGAATATGACAGAGCCCATCACTTTAATTTTGTGAGTAGAAAATGATTTATCATAGTGCTGCATTCTTGGAAGACAGAAAAATGTTCAACTGTATAAAAAAAGATGTTATCTTACATTTCCACATAAAAAGTAGACTAACAGGGCTAGGGAGATGGTTAAGTGGTTAAAGGTACTTGCTTGCAAAGCCTGCCAGCCAGGTTGGATTCCCAGTACTCATGTAAAGCCAGATGCGTGTGTCTGGAGTTTGTTTGCTGTGGCAAGAGGTCCTGGTCTGCCTATACTTTCTACTTGCAGGTAAATATGGGGAACAGGTAGATGGCATTTCTAGCAAGAATACATCCAAATTTTACCAAACTGTGGTAACCAAAGCATGTAGAGGCCAAAACCTTGCATGGCAATAACTAGTACACATGCTGGGTCATCACACTGTCCTCTCTTCCTCAGTACCCTCCCCATCACTGGCACTGAACTTGACAGGCATTACCTCTGAGATGCCGCAGCAGCAGCTGCAGCTTCTGCTCATGCTCCTGTTGCTGGAGGGTCAGCCTGCGGTCGCACTGCAGTTTCAGATGCTCCAGGGCACACTCCAGCTCACGCACCATGTCTTCCTGCTCTGAAACCTTCAGCTTCATCTCCTCATTCTCTAACTGTTGCTTCCGCTCCGATTCTCGCAAATTAACCACCTGGCAAAGATATTTTGTGACCTTTGATAGGTGTCTTGCATAGACTAACAAGGAGAGATGAGCCTGGTTTTCTTGGACTGCATGAAGAAGAACCTCCTTCTAACCGAGTTGGGAATCTATGTAAGTGACTTACACAGAAGAGCAAAAGTGCCTCTAACCAGTGTTGGGTATCCTAGCAAACACTTCATGAATCCCCACAAGACAGCCTTGTGAATCTGCTGCAATTCTGAATTGGCAACATTTTTATAGTTATGCCATCAAGACTTCTTAGATGTGGTCTGTGTCCTTATTATATAATTTTTTTTTTCTTTTGAGGAAACAGCCCAAGCTGGCTTTAAGCTTGTGGCGGTCTCCTGCCTCTATGTACTATTTCTCTATTATACATGGATATTGAAATAGTTTAAAACAATTCTGTTTTAACTCCAAAACTGATGTTTTAAGTAACAATTTTTAAAATTATAAACATGGAGGTATAGTTTCAAGTTTTGCATTTTATCTGCTGAGTTCTCAGACATAATGTGTCACAGAACGTTAACTAATCTCAAACACTTCCTCATCAAAACAATACTGTTAAAAGGATTCTCAAGGTCAGAGTTGACCAGCCTTGGCTAGGACACTGGGTTAACAGCCCTTAAGCACCTCTCAAAACATTCTTGGTCTCACTGGGCGTGGTGGCACAAACCTTTAATCCCAGCACTCAGGAGGCAGAGGTAAGAGAATTGCTGTGAGTTCGAGGCCAGCCTGAGACTCCAGTGAATTCCAGGTCAGCCTGAGCTAGAGTGAGACCCTACCTCGAAAAAAAAAAAAAATTCTTGGTCTCTACGTCTAGGACTGTACACTATTTTTGATTTCCTCAAACACATGGAATAGAATACACTCTCATCAGTAACTGTAGCTTATTACCACCTATGATTGTATAAGAGGAGGCTGTGCATAACATTTCTGTTCACTTTTTATCTTTACAATTAAAACCTTGTAGGCTTCAATGTTTTGTTTTTATCAATTTTCTCATATTCCCATTAACTCAATATATTTTTCATAGAATGGTAACACTTTCTAATATATATCTTAAGTGGAAAAGATATTAAAGAAAAGATAAACATAGCTCTCAATGCCATGATTTAAATATCTCTGGACTGGCATATTGTTAAATTTGTATAAATATTTTAATTGATATAAAGACATTCAGGTTTATACAATCTATTACTGTCTTTACTAACAATACACCACTCAA
Organism: Zapus hudsonius; assembly: GCA_004024765.1. Lineage (NCBI taxonomy): Eukaryota > Metazoa > Chordata > Mammalia > Rodentia > Dipodidae > Zapus > Zapus hudsonius. Next base: position 24,799 of record PVHP010026161.1, read on the forward strand.
CTCCAACTCACACATCGTGATGAGAAAATACAAGTTTCTTATCCATAGCAATGAATGAAAAGGACCCTTGATTTTTCATAAATGCTGCATAGCAACATTCACATCTAGAATCAGA
>PVHP010026162.1:0-24935 GCA_004024765.1 Zapus hudsonius
CCTCTACCTGTCTTCCCTGGCTCTGCAGATGGGCTGCACACTTTCTGTCTGTTTCCTGTGGCTGCTCACCCCACTCCACGCGCTCCCTGTGAGGTCCTTAACTTCACGCAGAAGAACTTCCAGGAAGCCGACACTCAGGAGGGGCGAGGCTCACCACAGTGATCTCTTGTCCATCCCCAAATCCGTATCTCCCAGGACCCAAAAATGCCCTCAAACTCCTGGAATGCCATTCAGCTCCCAGAGCCCTGGGGTCCCCACAAGGCTGAGAAGAATGATCGCTTAATTCTGTGTTCACGCCCCACGACCCACCCCACACCTCACGACCCATGTCACCACTGGTTAGTTCAGTTTCCTTCTCCACATGTGACTCAAACGAGCTGAGGGCTTCAGGAGCACCCATCAAGGCCCTGCCACCCCAGCCATGTGACCTGGATCAGCTCCCACTCCCAGTGGCTCTAGAGCTGAGTGACATCTCACCTGTTTCCCCTCCCCCATGGTCTCTTCAGCTTCCACTCCACTCTGACGGCCAAGGTCAGGGCTACAAGTCCACCTACCCTTTGCTGCACATGGAGTCACTTGGGCGCAGGACTGAGTGTCCCTGAATGGCACTGGGTATTCAGATGTCCTCCTTCCACAGTAAGCTAAAGACCCAAGCAGATGACAGAGACGTCCTGACTCTGCTTCCCCCAACAGAGTGGCACTGTATCCACCAAGGGCTGCCTTCACCACAGCGGCTCGCTCCCCTGTACCAAGGACCTCCTGAGAACAATCAGACTCCACAGAACGGCCACCCTGAACGTGGACAAAGAGCCTTCCTTGTACCTAGGAGTCACCCATCAAGGCTGGCGGAGGTGGAGGGGGCCAGCCACAGGATGGCACTGCAGCTCTGGAACCCAAGGCCTGAGGTCCCTACAGCGGCAGGGCCTCCGCTAGCCCCAGATGGAGATTTTTCCAAGACACACACTTCAGCCTCCCCAGGGATGCAGCGCGGCATGCAGGGAAGGATCCCAGCCAGTCACAGGACAGGACTGATCCCCACAGACTCTGGGCAGGGAGGCCTCAGCCCCCAGCTCCACACCCTCCTCGTGGCCAACAGGCCCCCTGGACAGGAACTCTGCCCTGGGCCTGGCTGCCCTGTCTTAATAAGAAAAAAATAAAACCAGAAATCATAGGAATGGCTTATGTGAGGTATACTCGCTCCTGCCAGGGATGTCATGAGACTTCTGGATGCGTTCAGAAAGACAGTTGAAGGAGAAAATACGATCAGGGAGGGCAGGAGGCTGACTGCTTTCTACCTCTGCAAACACTAATCCTATCGGCTTTTCTCAAGGCTGGGAACTCAAGGCCAGAAACTGTCCTCTGGCTCCAGGGGCTAGGTCCCACTCCCCTGCTTAAAACTCCCCAAAGCTTTATGTGACAGTGACATTCTTGCCCAAACTCTAGTTATAGCCACTCAGGCAATTGCCTTCTTCCTGTCCCTTGACTCATGCCACCCTCTGATGCACGTCAAGTTCATGCTGGCCCCAGGGCCTTTGCACCTGCTGCTGCTGCTCCTTGGAAGCCCTTTCCAAGACGGTTACCCGGCTGGGTCCTCCTCACATTCTAGTTATAATTTATATGTATCTTTGGCTTCCAACTCGACTACACCCTCCTCATGGCCAACACAGCAGCGTGACAGGCTGCGTGGACAGGAACTCCATACAGAGCCCTGCTATTGTCTCAGTCCCGGTAACCTTAATCACAAATTATGCAAATAAAGTCAAGCCAAGTGCACAAGGGATAAAGTCTTGCCACAGAAGTGTGAGGACCTGAGTGTGGACCCCAGAATACATGGACACAATCAGGAGCTAGCGACTACAGCAAGATGGGAGGCAGAGGGCTGGAGAGATGGCTCAGAGGTTAAGGCACTTGCCTCCAGTGCCTAAGGCCCCCGGTTCAATTCCCCAGGACCCACAAGGTGGTGGCCCTGGTTCTCTCTCTCTCTCTCTTTCTCTCTCTCTCTCTCTCTCTCTCTCTCTCTCTGTATCTGTCTGTTTGAAAATGAATAAATAAAATATTTTTTTAAAAAAAGATGGGAGGCAGAGACAGGAGCAGCTCTGAAAGCTCATGGGCAGGTGAACAGGGCGGTGGACAGGAGACCAAGGTGAGGGTGACACCTGAGGTTGTTACCCAACTCCTACACATGAGCTGTGTAGACAGACGCACACATATACATACGCACACACAAACCATTTCTAAGACTCATTCAGGGTGGAGAGATGGCTCCAAAGTTAAAGGTGTTTGTTTGTAAAGTCTGACAGCCCACGTTCCATTCCCCAGTACCCGGATACACAAGTGGCATATACCCTTGGTGCACCCAGTGCCCATTCTCTCTATCTCTCTTCCCTTTCTCCCTCTCTCCTCTCTTTGCTTGTAAATAAACAAATAAAACATTTTTAAAAAATATTTTATTTATTCATTTTCAAGTAGAGAGATACAGAGAGAGAAGAGAGAGAGAAAGAGATAGAGAGTTCATCAGGGCCACCACCTTGTGGGTCTGGCTTATGTGGGACCTGGGGAATTGAACCAGGGGCCTTAGGCACTGGAGGCAAGTGCCTTAACCGCTGAGCCATCTCTCCAGCCCTAAAACATTTTTTAAATGATAATTCTTTCTCAAGAGCAAGAGGAAGATCAGGACTAGCTGTTACCAAGTCACTCGGGTTGAGCTGATGCTGAAGCCAGGAGAGTGAATGTGACCAGTTGTGGGACACAGAGAGAGGAGCATCGATCGGGTGGCCCCAAGGACCATCAGAGAGGTCTGGCAGCCACAGAGGGAGCACAGTGGACCTGGAGCTTCAGGGCACCTAAAGACCTTGCTTCACTGTTCACAGGCCCCTCCTGACTGCTGGGGGTCTCAGCCCAGCCCCTGCACCTGCTGTCTGTGTGCTGAAAAAAATGTCTCCTTCCGCCTTTTGGTGGGGGGTGGGGAGGAGGTGAGATCTACCTATGGGGCTGAATTAGTTCTGCTCTAGTAAATGCATTTATTAAATGTTTCTGATAATCTAAGCTTCGCCTCGGGGCTGGTCTCTGTATGAGGAGCTAGGGAATGTGTGACGTCAACCTCCGGCTCTGGGGGAGGAATATATTCATGCAGACTTGTGACAAAGTACCGCAATTTAATGGGCTGGGAATGGACTTAGTGGTTAAAGCTTGCTTGCAAAGCCTGTAGGCCCAGGTTTAACTCCCCAGCACTTATATAAAGCAGAATGCAAAGGGACACATGCGTCTAGGATCCCAATGCACCCCGGCACAAATGTGCACCTCCCCAGATGCACACAGAATAAATAAATGAGAGCTCAGCAGTTAAAGATGCTTGTTTACAAAGCCAGATGCACAAAGTGGCACATGCATCTGCAGCTCGTTTTCAGTGGCAAGAGGCCCTGGTGCACCCATATTCTCTCTGTCTTTCTCTCTCCTCGCAAATAAATTTATAAATTTTAATGCAGTTTTAAAAATATTTTATTTATTTATTGTTGGTTTTTCGAGGTAGGGTCTCGCTCTAGTCCAGGCTGATCTGGAATTCACTCTGTAGCCTGAGGGTGGCCTTGAACTCATGGCGATCCTCCTACCTCTGCCTCCCGAGTGCTGGGATTAAAGGTGTGCGCCACCACGCCCAGCTAATATTTTATTTATTTATTTGCAAGCAGAGAGATACATACAGAGAGAGAGAGGAAATCCAGACACAGGCGCCACCTTGTGCATCTGGCCTATGTGGGTACTGGGGAATTGAACCTGGGTCCTTAGGCACTGGAGATAAGTGCCTTAACCGCTGAGCCATCTCTCCAGCCCTTTTAATGCATTTAAAGCAGCCATTTCAAGAGAAAATTCAATGTGTGAGAAGATGAAGTTGTCAAGAACAGTTCTGTTTGTAGAAGAAGCCATAATGCATGGCTTCATTGAAAATAAATAAAGCTGGGGCGATGGCTTGGCGGTTAAAGGCTTTTGCTTGATAAATAAATAAATAAATAAATAAATAAATAAATAAATAAATAAATAAATAAATAAATAATAGCAAAAGCAATCTAAGGACTGAAGGGCTATTTTGGCTTCTGGTTTGAGGGCAGCTGGTCGCCTCCCATCCACAGTTGATATCAACACAGTCAGGAAGCAGACAGAAATGAATGGATTTAGATCACTTTCTCTTTTAAAAACACATTATTTATGTGCACACGTGCCTGCATGAGCATATCAGGGCCTCTTGTTGCTGCAAGCCGACACCAAACACTTGGGTCTGAGTCAGGAATCTTTGCAAGGAAGCTTCATAACTGCTGAGCCATCTTCCCAGACCCTCACAAAATGCCTCTTCATGTCTTTGGCCAAAGTCTTGGGTTGGGGCAGAAGCCAAGCTGTGCTTGTAAGCAATGAATGTGTGTAGTTCTTTTTTTTTAAATATTTTATTTATTCATTTTCAAGCAGATACAGATACAGAGAGAGAGAGAGAGAGCACACCAGGGCCACCACCTTGTGGGTCTGGCTTATGTGGGTCCTGGGGAATTGAACCTGGGGCCTTAGGCACTGGAGGCAAGTGCCTTACCTGCTGAGCCATCTCTCCAGCCTGAATGTGTGTAGTTCTGATGTGAATGTCCACTGGCATTTCCATTTAGGATATCCAAAAAAAAAAAAAGGGAAATAAAATGACAAGAATTTGGATTTCAGTTGTTTCTGAAGCCATGAGTGACTTCTATGATGGCTTGACTAAGTCTTGTGCTTAGCACAAAGTATTAACTGCAGAGATTTCATCTGCAGCCAGTAACATAAAAAATTTTTTTTATCATTTATTTATTTGCAAGCAGCGAGAGAAAGAGGGAAGAGAGGGAGAGAGAATGAGAATGGGTACACCAGGGCCTCTTGCCACTGTAAATGAACTCCAAATGCATTTTGTGCATCTGGTTTTGATGTGGGAACTGGGGGATCAAACCCAGGCTGTCAGGCTCTGCGAGCAAGCAAGCGTCTTTGCTGTGCCGTTTCTCCAGCCCCCAGCTACCTTTTTTTTCTAGAACTTTCTTTTTTTAAAATTTATTTATTCATTTTTCAAGCAGAGACACACACACACAGAGTTAGGGTTAGAGACACACACACACACACACAGAGAGAGAGAGAGAGAGAGAGAGAGAGAGAGAGAGAGAGAGAGGGAGGGAGGGAGGGAGCACCAGGGCCACCACCTTGTGGGTCTGGCTTATGTGGGTCCTGGGGAATTGAACCCAGGGCCTTAGGCACTGGAGGCAAGTGCCTTAACCGCTGAGCCATCTCTCCAGCCCCTCTAGCACTTTCTTAAGACAACCAACCACAGGACATTAACTAAGTCGAGCTCTGGTTTGGTGTTCACGTTTCTGTACTGTAAAAGTCCTGGGGGGGGTTGGTTTCAGCCACAGCAGGATGCCAGGGACACGTGGCATGGTATGAACATGAAATGCCCCCTATGGACAGACGGGCACGTCAATCCTTGAGAGGTGATAGGAACTTTAGGAGAAAGAGCCCAGTGGGAGTACGTTGGTGGCCTGGGGTGTGCCAACAAAGTTTGTCCCCAGTCCTGGACCCCTCCTAGGACTCTGCTTTCTGTTCACCATGAGGTTAAGAGCCTACATGCCACACATTCTTAAGCACATGGGGCCATGCGACCATGGACTGAAGCCCCTAGGACCATAGACAAAATAAGTCCTTCTTCCCTGAAGTTGTTCCCTTGGGTATTTTGGTCACAGAAAAGTAACTAACGCAAAATAGAACTGGAGCTAGATGAATGAGCGGCCCATCATTCCGTCTTTGACGGTGTTCCTGGTCCCTCTCACACTTTCAGCACCGTGTCCCACAGTCTACAGACAGCGCCCGTGTTTCATCAGACAGGCTGACATTAAGGGACTGTGGTTGACTGTGGGCTGACTCAGTCCGCCCAGCACTCCGGGTTGTCTGGGCTAAGCCAGGATGCAGGGCAGATCAGGCATTCTCAATGCATTTTTTTTCAATTAATTTTTAAGAGATTTATCATTTTTATTTATTTATGTGGGAGAATGAGAGAGAGAGGGGAGGGAGGGAGGGAGAATGGGCACACCAGGGTCTTCAGCCACTGCAAACGAACTCCAGATGCATGCACCGCTTTGTGCACCTGGCTTTACGTGGGTACTGGGGAATTGTTTTTTCAAGGTAGGGTCTCGCTCTAGTCCAGGCTGACCTGGAACTCACTATGTAGTCTCAGGGTGGCCTTGAACTCACGGCGATACTCCTACCTCTGCCTCCCGAGTGCTGGGATTAAAGGCGTGCACCACCACGCCCGGCTACATTTTTGACTTAGGATATTTCCTACTTGTGATGGGTTTATAGGGACAGAGTTGCCCCCTGTAGTTGAGAAGATCCATGTCATTTTTTTCTTTTTGAACACGTATTGGTGTGGAGTGTCAGGGAGGTGGTTCAGCAGTTAAAGGCATTAGCTTGCAAAGCCTGCAGTCTGGTTTAAATTTCCCCAGCACTCACAGAAAGCCAGACACACAAAGTAGCAGGTGCATCTGGAGTTTACTTGCAGCCACAAGAGGCCCAGAAGCACCCGTACACTCTCTTTCTCTAAAATAAATAGAATAAAATAATTGATTGCTGTGTGTGTACATGTGCATGCGTGTGTGGTGTATGCATGCATGCGAAGGCCAGAGGAAGACATCAGGTGCCCTGCCTATTGCTCTTCCACCCTTATCATGGTTTGATCCAGGTGTCCCCCACAAACAAATGAATGTGTTCTGATAAATCGATCCTCAGCTGATGGCAGTTTGGGTTTTACAACCTCGATAGAGCTGTGTTGTTGGGGGCGGGCTTATGGGGTTATAAGCCAGCTTCCCCTTGCCAGTATTTGGCACATCTTCCTGCCGCTGTTTGCAGTGCTGTGGCGGAGGTGATGTCCAGCCCTCTGCTCATGCCATCGTTTTCGCTGCCAGGATGGAGTCTCCCCTCGAGTCCGTAAGCCAAATAAACCCATTCCTCTACAAGCCGCTTTTGTTTGGGTTCTTTCTGCGCAGCAACTAGAAGGCTGACCACAACAACCCTATTTCTCTGAGACAGAGTCTCTCACTAAACCTGGAGCTCCCTGTTTTTCAGATAGACTGGTGACCAGAGAGCCTCAGGGATCATCCTGTCTCTCTACCCCTTCCATGCTGTGCTTCGGTCACAGGCACACACAGCCATGCCTGGCTTTTCACGTGGGTGCTGGGGATCAAACTTCAGTCCTTATGCTTGCAAGCGAGGGCTCCTACCCACCGAGCCTTCTCCCCAGCCTGGTGTCGTTTTCCTACCGTACAGGCACATGGATTGGAATTCTCTCAGGAAGGCCGCAAGAGGAAAATGTCGTAAAAACGGGAAAGTGGTTTTTGAGCATTTATTGCCTTGTTCTTTTTTTTAAAAAAATATTTTTTATTTATTCATTTTGAAACAGAGAGATGAGAGAGAGAGAGAGAGAGAGAGAGAGAGAGAGAACCAGGGCCACCACCTTGTGGGTCTTTCTTATGTGGGTCCTGGGGAATTGAACCCAGGGCCTTAGGCACTGGAAGCAAGTGCCTTAACCACTGAGCCATCTCTCCAGCCCCAGCCTTGTTCTTAAAATAACTTATTTAATGGCAAATTTAAATCATTGCATTTCTGACAATGGCTATATTTAACAACCATTTCACAAAATTCTGAAACTGTAACCATGTCGGAGTTACCACTAGCCTAGCATTGCCTCATACGCTCCTCACCAAAATGGGGCTTGTTGGTGTTCACGTCACCATTATAGACTGGTACCAAGTGCATGTTGGGGGCATACCAAAGATGGCAACTGAGCCGGCTCTTGCAGTCCTGATGCTCAGTAGGGCATGGGAGGGAGCCGGCCAGGGAGTCTGGAGGAGCTGGTGGGGGCAGGGTGGAGAGGTGCTACCAAGGTGCTCTAAGTGAGTTATGAAAAGATGGTATTGACTCAGGAAGCTGAGGCAGGAGGATGACAAGTGAGGGCAGCCTGGGCCACAGGACCCTGTCTCAAAGCTAATTTAACAAAGATGGGTGTGGTGACCCCACACCTCTAATCCCGGCACTCTGGAGACTGAAGTAGGAGAGTTGCCTTGAGTTCAAGGCCAGCCTTGGACTACAGATCAGCTTGGGTGAGAATGAGACCCTGTCTGATAAAGAAAGGGAGGAAGGAAAAAAGGAAGGAAAGAAGAGAGAGAAATAGAGAAAGAAAGAAAAGAAAAGAAAAGAAAAGAAAAGAAAAGAAAAGAAAAGAAAAGAAAAGAAAAGAAAAGAGAACTGGTGCAAAGGCTTAAATGAAGAGAAGGAAACCATGCAAGTATCAGAGGAAGAACATTCCAGACTGCAGCCACCAGCAAAGGCCTTGAGGCAGCAACCTGCCTGGCATGTTGACAATTAGTGGTGAACCCCGTGTGGCTGAAGTGTGCAAGGGGGAGAGTGACAGGAAAGGAAGCCAGATCATGGCGGTGACAGGTCACATGGGACCTGTGTGGGGTGCTAAGCCAGCCAGGTCTGATGAATAACCCTAGGCCTACTATCCACAGGCGCAGGAAGAAGCCCAAAGAAACAGGGGCCGGCTCTGACCACTCGGCTTGCCTGCCTCCACTTGGGACCTTCCTGCCACAGCCTCAATGCAACCCCGGCCTCCAGCCACACCTGTCTTCGGACCTGAGAGGGACCAGACCTCTCTGAATCTCAACTCCACTCCTCTGACTGGAAGTCTCTCAGAGCAGCCAGGAGGAGCAAAGACCCTCACTGGGCCCCGGATGTTGAGGTGCTCACTGGTGTCTCCCCAGCTAGGCTGTGGGGATCCATAGGGCAGCTCCCCCCATTTGAGCACCCTGCTGGAATGAACTGGCTTTCTTGAGAGTTGGGGTGAGAGAGAGAATAGTGTGAAACAAAGACCAGACAGGAAACAGATGTCACCCCGTGAGAGGCTGCAGACACGACACGGGGCAGTATGTTGATCCCTGGCTTGTGGGGACCCCCTCCCTGGGGCCGCTCTGAGAATGGCCCCACATTCGCCTCATGCTCGGACCTCTTGAAGTCATTCATATCCTTTCTCTACATTTTCATTTCGACTTGCAACATGGACACACAGCCCCTTCCGCCCACTTTTCTGGGGCAAGGGTTGGGAAAATCCAGCAAGTGGGTCCCCCACAGGTAGGGTTGTATGGATAAAGGATAGGCAGAGGGGGGACTGGGGATTTAGCTCAGTGGTGGGGTGCCTGAGCTGGAAGGGTTCTGGGGAGCACATGCCATCAAGTCACAGCAGGGGTGGCAGTGAGGGAGCAGGGGTTGGGAACTCTGTCCTGGGAGGGCTCTGGCTCTGGTGGGCTCTTGGACCCTGGGGCATGTTTTCCTGGTGTCTGGCTAGGACCCTGCGGCCCTCTGGGCTGAACGTGGAGGACCAGTTGGTTGCTTGAAGCAGACAATTATGGACGCCTGGACTGACCGGTTCAATACTCTATTGACAGGCTCACCTTGGCAACCTGGAGCCCTCATAGCAACGCAGCACCTTAAAGACACATCTTTAGACGCTCCTGACCCCCAAAAGGAGATAGGACCAAGTACCAACAGAAGGTGGTGGAACCCTTCCCCGCCTGACCTATTTGGGGTGAGAGCCCCCCATTTGCGTCTCTACCCTCCAAGCCCAGAACCTCACAAGAAGGCTCCCGTTAATGGGGCTGGGTTTGCCAGGCCTGTTCTAAGGGGTGGGCCTCTGAGACCAGAGGGTCTGGGTTTAGGGGGAAATCGCTGACATGTGTTGTTACTAATAAGGCCTCTAATTGGCGACATGAAAAACGACAATAGTCACTGGGTGCTGTTCAGAAGCAGCGGGAAGGGCTCCGCTGGCTGTGTCCAGCCTCGTTGCCTGTCCTTTAGGGGGAGCAGGGCGACCTCAGAAGCTGGGCCGCATGCTAAGGGGTGCACCCAGGTGCAGCGGACTGCAGGGTTTCCCCTCAAACCTTCCACTTGTGAAAGGCAGAAGGCAGATGTGGCTCCCCCGACCCCCACCCCTACCCCCAGGTCAGCCTGAGGAGCAAATGGGAAATGATCAGAGCTCAGCTGCCCCTCCTGAGCCCTACAACACTGACTCCATGTCTGATCTGACCATCAAGACCTATTTGGGGGAAAAGGCAGCAAGCAGGTGTGGATCAAGTGGGGTGCACCTTTGGTGGGGGGAGGCTAAAGTCCCAGCAGCGTGGTGGGGGAGAATCCTCAGACATCTCAGTGTGCTGAACAGCTGTGATTGCTCTTGAGAATTCCAGGAAAGACTTCCTTCCCAAAACGGCTCCCTCCACAGACTTCTGGGGCTCCATGCATTAGTAATAGCTGTGAAAAAAACAGACAATCCAGTAACCACCAGTAGGTTGAGAAAGCAAAGGGTCTTTTCTCTAAGGCGCTGCTGCTCTTCGAATCAAAGACAACGCCAGCCTCAAGCCAGGGGGGTGGGGTGGGAGACCCGGGTCCATTTCTAAACCTTCCAATCTGAAGGAGTCAAAGAATACAGAATCGCCCATTACCATCATTACTGTCAAATCACGGGGCAATCAGCTCGCTGACACAGGCCAGACGGACATCCGGGAGAAATCCTCACTGGCAGAGCTGGTTCAGCGCCCATGGAAATGAACCTTGCCTGTGTTTCTTCCCTGGGCTTTCCTGCCCAGGCCTCCACGGCCTCTCGTGGCCGTGGCATCACACAGAAGCTAGCTTCTGAAGGGAGGAGAAGTGACCAGAGTATGCCCGGGTCACTGGCCACATATGTAGATCCGCTTCAGGTCTGACACAGCTGAGGATCCCATTCACTCCCTCTCCTCAGAGCTGTCCTTTTGCCAGAAGTAGGGCTGTATTCTCACCTCTGAAGACCCTGAGGACCCTGTCTTTGTGAGCTCATTCCTCCATAAAGCAGCATTTAAAATTAGATTTTTAACTACACGGGCAAAAAGATCCGTATATTGGCATTAAGCCGGAGCCTTCTCTCTCATCTAAAGGTTTCTGCTTTTGGTTTAAAAAGAAATTATATCCATATACAATGGAGTATGACTCAGCCTCCAAAGGAAGGAAGCTCTGAACCCCCAGACCACATAGAAGAACCTTGAGGACATTGTGCTCACTGAAATGAGACACAGGACAGATGTCACTTATAGGAGGCCCTGGGAAGTCATATTCACAGAGCGAATGAGTGGGGGGCTGCAAGGAAGGGCCAGGGGGAGGCAGGAACCAGCGTGTTTAATTAATAAAGATGGGTCTTCAGTATGGGAAGAGGAAAAGTTCTGGAAGCAGATGATGGGGATGGTTGCCCAACAATGTAAATGTGCTTCATGCCACGGAAACATGGTTAAGATGGTCAATTTTATATGGATTTTTACCACAATTATTTTTTTTCTGTGCTGGAGATGGAATCTACACGCTAGGAACGTGTTCTCTCATTAAGCTACATCCTTGACCATTTATTTATTTATCCACTTGTGTTTTTTTTTTTTGCATGTGTGTGCATGTGTGTTTGGGTGTGTGCGTTCATATAGAGGCCAGAGGTCAATGTCAGGTTCCTCCTTAATTGTGCTCCAGCTTATTTTTTTTTTTGAGACAAGGTCTTTCACTGAATCTGGAACTCACTTTCTCAGCTAGACTAGCTGGCCAACAAGCCCGATGGATCCTCCTGTCTCGGCCTACATAGACCCGGGATATGTGTGTGCTGTCAGCTTTTTACACAGGTGCTGGGGATCCGGACTCAGGTCCTCACAGTGCACATCAAACACTTTACCAACTGCCCTGAACCATTTTTCTGGGCCCTGTTTATTTATTTTGATACATGGTCTTCATTGCCTAGGCTGGCCTCAAGCTCAAGTTCTTCCTGTCTCAGCCGCCTGAGTAGCTGGGACTACAGGCATGGACCATCATGCCTAGATTATCCCAAATGTTAAATATATATATATATATATATATTAGAACATTTCCTAAAAGGGTGGTGTGGGCCCTACACTGAGCTTCCTGAGTCCCATGGAGAAGGTGCCCTACCTAGAAAGACTCCTGGTGGCTCCACACAAGAATATAACCACTCATGGCCTTTCTCAACCACACGCTCAGTTAAGTGTTTCGTCCAACCAATGACTGTGTGAGCTCAGAAAAAATAAATAAATACAGAGCTTTATATCTGCAAGCTCACCTCCTGATGACAGAGGCTGAAGCTAGGTACGGCGGTCCAGTGCTGATGCTCAGGGGTGAGACAAGAGGCTCAGTATTTCTAGGACAGCCTTGGCGACATGATGAGTTTGAGGCCAGCCTGAAATACATGAAACACTTTCTCAAAAAACAAAAACAAAAGGCAGTCTAGCCTAGCTCCTGACCTTCTCAAGGTCATTGTCTTCATCCAGGTCTAGGTCTTGGGTAACCTTTCACCCTAGCAGAGATATCTCTTGGGACTCTAGTCTCAGTAGCAGCCACAAAGAAGTAACCCTCACTGGGAAAGTGCAGGCATGGTGGGTTTTTTTGTTTGTTTTTTGTTTCTTTGAGACAGGGTCTCACTCAGTCCAAGCTGGCCTCCAACTCATTGTGTAGCCAAGGTTGATCTTAGAGTCCTGACCCTCCTGCCTCAACCTCCCAAGGGCTTCCGTTACAACCCAGGTAAAGACACTTTTAAAAAGGATATTTAGTAATTAGCTAACAGTTTTAGGAAAGGGAGGTCCGGGAGGACTTTGGCTGGCTCCCCTGGGAACTCTGTACTGTGTGACTTGGCTTGTAGCCCCTTTGATAGAAGAACAACCTAGGACTCTGGGTCTGGAATAGCTGAAAACACCTCAAGAAGGAAAATTGCTAAGCCTGGGGCCCCTTGAGGGAAACAATGGCTCTCAGAAGATATACTTAGTCTTGGGTGTGCATGGCTCCTAGGGTTCAAAGTCCCTCAGTAGAGGGTTGTTTCAGTCTGGACAGGCAGTTGTGAGAGGGAGGGGTGGAGCAGGGATTCCAGGTACACACACACACACACACACACACACACACACACACACACACACACACACACACTTTGCCCCCATGCAGATCCTTCCCAGCGCAGACAGAGGTGCACAGGGACCATCAGGGTAGGCAGGCCCTGAACCACCAGCCAGCCCGGGCGGAGCCCGCCCCCTAGGGGAGGGCTCAGAGAATGCAGGCTCCTCTGCGTCCCTGCCCCGGCACCGACTGGGCACCCGGAGAGGGCAGGTGAGGGGCCCAGGGGATTGGGCACCATCCCTGGGAAACGTCTTTCCGGAAGAAGCTGGAGAGGGGGAATTTCTCGGAAAAACCTGGGATATCTTTCTAGAGGTGGAGTCAAGGGGGCACCCACACATTTCGGGATCAAGGAGGGCGGGGCCGGGAGATGGACTAAGTGACCACGTCCCACGACCTCGTCATCGTGGGTGGGGGTGGGGCCGGGCCGGGGACCTCGACCAGGAGGAGGGAAGGACGAAGTTACACCACGGATAGACTCGGCTCCGGAAGCATGCAAAGCCCAGCCTGACATAGACAATGTGGAATTTGGGGCGGGGGGTGCCCGAGGCGTGACCACTTGTCCCCAGCGCAGGCCGAGCTACGGGCCCTACTGGCCGCCATCCGCGGCCACGGGCTCCCTGGAGCACCCCGTCCTTTCGTCCCCGGGTCCTGGAGAGACCACCCCCGCCCCAGGTGTTCAGCGGAGCTGGCCGCGCGCCCGCCCCTGGGGATCGATCGGCGGGCTGGCGACGCGCGGCGGCCGCCCCCTCCCCCGCTCGGGCTGCGCAGGACGCGGCCTCCGAGTCGCGTCCTCGCGGTTCCGGGCGGCAGCCAGACCGGGCTCCGGGCCAGCCGGGGAGGCGGAGACGCGCCGGGCCCTTCCGATCGGGCCCGCCCCTCTGCCCCGGGGTGAGGGTGGGGGTGGGGGAACCGGACCAGGGCGAGCCCAGCCTCCCCGGCCGCCGCGCCCGGGTGGCCAAGGGCCCCCTGGGGCGCACGCCGGACCCTTGGCGCGCGCCGAGGCCACGGGAGCGGGGGAGGCGGTGGGGGCGGGGTGGCAGTGACGACCACTTCGGGGTCCACCGAGCCATTTTCATTTCATTCTCGGGCTTGCCGCGGCAGCTCGCTCCCGTGGGAGAAAAGGAAGCGCGCGATCGGCCCTGTGTGTGGGCCCCGCTGGGTTGGGGCGCGAGCCGGGGGCACCCGAGAGCACCGGGCCGGGGCGGGACGCGCCTCCCGGCGCCCGAGAGCCGCTGCGAGGCCCGGGGCAAACGAAACCCGAATGAAAACGCCACGGGTCGCTCGGGCCGCGGTGTGCGCGTGCAGGCGGCGGCGGCGGCTGCTGGAACCGGCTCCAGAGATCACGTTTGAAATAGGGTCCCGGGGGCGCAGAGCTCCCGGCCGGCGGAGCCTGGCGACTGAGCGCGGGGCGGGGACAGAGTGGTGGCTCCTCCGGGCGGGCCTGGGGCGACGGCTGGACGCTAGGAGGGGTGGGCCAGGCGACGTCTCGGGAACTCACGCGTGCTGCCTGGGTGCCCGCGATCCCGGCGTGCCGCAATGCGGAGGCTCGGCCCTGCAGGCGCCCGTGTGGCCCCCGAGGGGTGTCCAGGCCCCGCCAAAGGGCCACAGCTTCGCGGCGCTCGGGGCCCGCATCCCCCTCGGAGTTCCCGGCCCGATCGACCCCGCGGGGACCTCGGGCTCCAGCTTCGCGCGGTCCTGGGAGTGGGATTTGAGGACGTTGGAGGCTACGCGGTGCAAATAAAAACAAATCCTTCGCGGGCGATGGGACAGAGAGCAGAAATGGGAGGGGACGCTGCGGTTGGAGGGTCGCCCTTAGAAACAAAGCCGTCCTTCCAGAAGTGTGGAGGGGAGAGGTGCAGGCTCCCCCTAGCCCCCCACCCCAGCACGACTTATCAGGGTATCAAAAACCTTGGAGCTCAAGTCAGACATCCCCTACTAAGGACGAGGCCGAGGAAGGAGCCTTTGCCAAGGCCGGCAAGCTTGGCAGTCATTCCTAGAGAATTCCCCCTCGGCTATGTGAAATCCACCTGGGGGCAGCTGGTGCGGGAAGTCACAGGCCGCCCTTTCTACGAAGTGCCCAGAGCTGGGCTCGGTGGGCAGCGATGACAATCTGCGTGAGGGGAGAACTCATTGCTAGAGAGGGCTCCTTTAAGAAGTCGTTTATTTCCCCGGGTTGGCGCGGGTCATTCCTGTTCCAGCACTGGACTCTCAGGAACCACCCTCCAGCTCTAACCATTAAAAAGTTCTTGACTTTTCCAGAGTCCTCTACGCAGCCCTACTCTCTAGGTGTGAGCCTATGGCAGGGCGAGGAAACACAGCTCCTCTCTTGGGGCCCCTGGAGGCCCCCAGGGGCCCCAGCACACAGAGATACTAATAGGGCTTCTGCTTCCCAACAGAGCCTACCCTGCTACCAGGTCCTGTTTGGGGGGGGGGCAAGGTCAAATGCATTCGACCAAGGACTCTTTAACGGGGTTCCCGTGGGGCTCTGGGCATTCCGAATGCAGGACTGGGGCCCCAGCAGAAGACTCTGGGGACCCTGCTTTTGGAGCCAGTATTTCCAATGGATTCTTCATGGGGGCCAAGACCTGAGGTTGGGGAGGTAGGGGAGGTCCCTGGGGAGGCTTTTCAAGAAGGGCTTGGGTGTTGCAGTAGATTCCCCCGCCCCCCAAGGGCCCGACCCAGGGCTTCCATCCAACTCCTCCCAGCCACCTATTGGCATTCCTTTGGACCTGAGCTGCTTCCCACACCGATTGTCAAGTGGTCTAGGGATGGGCTGCCAGGTTAGGACTGGAATCCGGAGCCAGCCTCTCTCCTTATCTGCCCACTCTCCACAAGGACTAGGACCGGTAACCATGCCAGGAAAGCCAGGAAAGCACATAGCGGCATCATCCGCCGAGGTTCAGTTTTGGCCACTTTCTGGCCGGCTCTTGACCTCGAGGACGGGCAGCTGTCGGGCTTCCGAGGTGCCTCCAGGTGACCCCTGTTCCTACACCTGCCCGCAGGCAACTCTAAAAAGCCGCTCTGTACAGAAGAGCGGGAGCCCTCCTTCCCCAGCTTTCAGCCTGGCTCCCCTGCAAACTTGCCGTCGGGGCATTGAATTCCTGGGAGTGGCCCCCAAGGTCCCGCGCCCCAAGGCCCCTTTAGCCCTGGACCCAGCGAGTCACACCGCGGGAGGCGCGGTTCGACGCCCCTGGTGGCGGGGAGGTTGAAGCAGCGGCTCGCCCTTCCCCAGCGCCCTCCGATCTGAACACTGCGGAAACACCTAGAGCAAACAGATTTTCCTGGGGATTTTTGAGTGACGGGACAGTCAGTGTCGGGAAACTCGGCCTCTTCCCAGTCTAGGGGATTGTCCAACAAAATCGCTGTAGATCTCGCGAGTGACCAGTTGACCGGCAGCTTGGACGGCTAGAGTGGCTCAGGGTGGGTGGCTGATAGTGACCTCGACGACCCTCTCCTTCTGGGGCTGAGTTGTCCCACCCAGCAGTGTTTCACTATAGGCAAATGTCAGGGGGGGAAATCCAAACACAGTAGGGAAAACAAAACCCTTTTTCTGTGCCCCTCCAGCCCCGTGGGGAGAGCAGACAGCCTTGTTCCATCTCGCCATCCTTCCCCTTCTTGGGGAACCCTAAATTCGGGAATCGCCAGAGACCTGTCGCCGCCCACTGCGTCCCTCTGCTGCCTCTGGAAGAAAACCCTCCACGCTAGCACTTCTCCAGGACTTCACACGTCTATCTGGAGCAGCAGCAGCAGACACGACCACGGAGCTACGCGAGACCGTTTGCAAGCTTCTCCGAGTTTCCTGGAAGGACACCAATCCTAGCAAGCTTTGGGGGTTCCTCAGACACTCGCCCTCCCCGGGTAGCCAGCGCAAAACCCTCCAGACAGTGAGGGAGCCCCGGGTGGGCTCTGCTCGCCCACCCGCTTCGCTCACTCCACTCTCCCTCGGCTTTGGAGCTTTTTCTTTCTCCGTGGACACTCAGCCAAAGGATTGCGCAAGCTTCCTGCTCGCCGTCCTTCGGGAGCCCTGAGCTGGGGGCCAAGCGGACCCCCTGCCCCACCGCTGGGTCCACCCAACGCCAGTCCACGGATCTCGAGGGGCCACCGGTGGCGCCCTCGGGAGGCCACGCGTGGCGCAGCAGCTCCCCCAGCCAACGCTGGAGGTGCTAAACTTCACACTCCGCGGCTCCTCCGACTGGGGCCGGGAACTCACAAGGAATACGTAGCTCCCCTTTTTGCCTCCCAGCCCGGCCTCAACCTCTCCTCGGCCCTCCCAGTTACCCCACGAGATCCCCAGGTGCCCCCAAATCCTCTGTCTCCCCGCCTGCGTCCCTGTGGACTCTAGGGCTTCTGGATACCCCGGTCTCTGCCCGCGTCCATTCGAAGCCGGTCAGGCTTTGGGGTGCGCGCAGACTCGGAACCCCTTTCTGGGGAGTTTCTTGAGCCCTCGGGCCCCAGGCCGGCTGCTCCTTTGTCCCCGCCTCTTCGTCTCTCCCTGGCATCCAGTCCCAGGTCTTCTCCCCACCCTTCCTCTCCCTTCCTTAAATGCCCACAGCCGGGAGGGTGGGGCGGCGGGCACGCGGGGTGGGGGGCATGAATTGCCCATTCCGCCCCCTGCGGGGAGAGGGCTCCCCCAGCCTCCATGGCCTCTCGGCACGCAATGCCGAGCAACTGTAAAATACAAGTGGGTGCTCCTGTGGCCCCCAGCAGGGGTCCCTGGGCCGGGCACCCAAAACCCAGCGGCTGGGGAGGGGGAAGGCCCTAACGCCCGGGACGTGGGCGAGGGTCGGTCCCGTCGAGGTGCCCGCCCTCGGCTGCCCAGGGCGACACACCTCTCCTTCGCGGCCCCGGCTCGCTCTCCCTCCCCGGCACCTCCGGGCGCCCTCCTCCTCCCCGGCCCCCTCCCGCGCCCCGGCCTCCTCCCCCGCCGCCCAGGCCGGGGGCCTCCGGTAGGCCGGGCTGGGCCAATCGGCTCGGCGGCCCGCCCCCTGACGCCTAGCCTGGCTCCGCGAGGCCCCGCCCGCTGACGTCCGGGATTTGCATGAGTTCTTGTGCAGCGGCGGCCCGGGCTCAGTTGTCTGAACGCAGGCGAGCGAGCGGGCCGGCGGGCGATCGGGGAGCCGGCGAGCGCGGGCCGCGGGCCGGGCGGAGCGGAGGGGAGCGAGGCGGCGGGCGGAGGGCTGCCCCGGGCAGGACGGCAGCCGGGCGCCGGCGGGAGCCAGCGGTGTCTGCAGCCGCGCCGGCTGCCCGCGCCCCGGCGCGCTCGGGCACGGCCATGGAGCTGCCAGCTGTCGGCGAGCACGTCTTCGCGGTGGAGAGCATCGAGAAGAAACGGATCCGCAAGGTAGGGCGGCGCGGGAGCGGCCGGCGGCCCGGGCGGCCGGCGAGAGGCGGGGAGAGGGGGTGGGGAGGCTGCGGGCCGGAGCCGGGGATCCCGCGGAAGCTGATGGAGTGCCTGTCCTCCCCTCTCTCCCCAACGCAGGGCAGAGTGGAGTATCTGGTGAAATGGAGAGGCTGGTCCCCCAAGTAAGTGGCGGCGGGGGCGGAGGCCCGGGGTGCCGTGGCGAGGCGCGGGGCGCCGGGGCCGCCGGACCCGCGGAGCTGGTGGGGCGGTGGGGGAGCGGACGGGAGGCGGGGTGGAGGTGGGGGGGAGGGAGGAGGGGGTGGGGAAGTCGGTGGCAGGCACTGGGAAGCCGAGCCGCCGAGCCCGAGCTGGGCGCCCTGCGTTGTGCTCCGCTCTTCGGGAAATGCCATCACTAATTTATGCACTAAAAGGAGCCGGAGGAGCTGGAGAGACGCGGGGCCGAGCCGGGGAGGCCGGCGGAGGGAGGGAGGGCGCAGGCACTGACTGATGTGCAGCAGAAAATGGCTCCTTTCCCCTTTCCCTCCACCGAATGGCTCCATATTGCAAAACCAAAAAAAAAAAAAATTAAAAAGCGACGAAAATGCAATCGAGTGCCTCCTCCCTCCTAGTGGTACAAGGCAGGGAAGAAAAAAGACAGAAAATGTTGGGGACTGTCACTGCGGCTCTTTTGGTAGGGAATTTTTTTTCTTTAATTTGAAATGCGAAGGCACCGGATGGAGACAGGCGCGAGCACACTCACACACACACAGAGAGACATTTTTGTGCAGCTGAGTATTTGGGGTTTGCCTACCAGTGACAGCCGGCTCCTGGACCACTAGGGAGTATGGGGGGCCGCCGTGTTGTGGCTTATTGGATTAGGGGTCAAATGCAGACCGGCTGAAGCCTTTAGGGTGAGGAGGAGGAGGAGGAGGACTGCGATTTTGCATGTTGGCTGCTTTGCACGCAGGGTTCCTGGTGAGCGAAGTGGCCTTGGAACGTGAGGCGGTAACATGCTTAAAATTCTTGACAACTGCAAAATAAACCGCTAGTTTCATTTTCCTTCGTCCTCCCATTCCTCCTGCCCCTGTGTTTATTTTGACTTGGGGGGGGGTTGTATATCAAGGACCGTGTTGGGCCTGCAGAAATCTACCCTCCACACCCACAGTTTTCTGTTCAGGAAGACAGAATAGGGCCTAATGTCACACACACTCCCCACTTAGGAGACCTCAAAGCTGGCTTTTTATTTTATTTTATTTTTGGTATTTTTACCGATCCCCTCCCTTTTCACTTACAAGATATAACACGTGGGAACCGGAAGAGAATATCCTGGATCCCCGGCTGCTGATCGCCTTCCAAAACAGGTGAGAGTCTCCGAAGCAGCCGGCCCCCTCCGCCCTGACTCTACTGGAATGGCAAAGTGGGTGGAAACTGTAATAGGGAAGAAGGGAAGAGCCAGGAGGGGGCGGGCAGGAGTTCCCGCCCCCATCGGCCTCGACGGGCAAGGCTGCAGCGGCCTCGGCTCCTGTAACCAACGTCCTTGGCGGTTGCTGCAGTTTGGAATTGGGGGCAGGGCAGGGCTGGTGAAGGTGAGGCTTATGTTTGGGGGGAAAACTGCTGGAACTGCGTGTGGGTGGCCCCGCATCTGCACCGAAGAACTCATTACCCGTGGCCCACTCCCGTGGCAACCTCGGAGCCCCACCCCCTCCGGAGCATAGGTGTTGCTTTCCTGCAGCCACTGGCCGCTTGGCACGGGCACCTCGCGGGGCAGCTCGGAAGGAGCTGGCATTGTGAAACCGCCCAGACGTCATGGAACTGAACTTAACCTGTTGGCAGCTGGAGAAAAGTTAGCAAGGCCTTAAGCCCCTACCCTAGGGAGCTGGGGATGACGAGGATTAAATGCCTGTGTCCTTCACGCCGTTCACTGGGCTATTTGGTGGGACCAGGTGCCCCATCGAGGCAATGGACCCTCGGATCAAGGGCGGGATGGGTGTTGCCAAGTGGATGAGGGAGGGCTCATCCTCTGGGCTGGATGCTTGTCAGGCCGCTTCTCCTGCAGCTGGATTCACAGGTGCTGTGGTTGTTTCAGAGAGGTTGGGGGGAGGGCAGAGAGGAGGGGAGGGGTCCGAGCCTTGCCACCCTGCACCCTTCATCCACTTCTTTTATTTTGCATTATTTCCTGTGGCGCGTTTGGCGCTAAAACTGTAAACTCTAGACCTTCGGAGCCTGCGACTGGTGGGGAAGTTACTCTCCCACGACGCAGGGGGCCTCCGGGCGGGGATCCTGCCTCATCTCCACCTGGGAGTTCACCACCCTGTAGCAAGCCAGCGGCTGATGCCATGTTGCATAATGGGTCCCTGAAGAATTAAAACGCAGGCTGTTGCAATGCCACGCAACTTTGGAGTCAGGCCCCTGCCGGGCCCCAGGGCAGGGCAAAACTCTCTGGGTTGGCCCAGGGGCAATGGGTGGGGATGGCAACTCTGACATTGGAGACCCAGGAATGAGGCTTCAATTTTGACAGACTCTGAAGAGATGCAAACCCCCCCCCATTTGCGAAGGACTAATTAGTGCCTGGGACAATTGATCACTCTTTGGGTGGCCTGAAGGAAGAAACCTGGTGTCTAGAGTGACCAGTGCCCCACCCGTGAGCTGTGTTCATAATTTGGATCTCCAGGCCGCGGGGATCTGGCTCCAAGAAGGAGGAGGCGCTTCAGCGAGCTGCCCGGGTCCTGGTCCCGCCCCCCCCTCCCGGGCTCAGCGGGGGCGGTGCCAGAACTAGTTCACCGGGTGGCTGAGAACCTGGCCGGACCCGAGCCTCGGAGGCCGCCCCCGCCCCCAACCCCTAATTGGCTCATTTGCCGCTGTGTAAACAAGGACGCAGCCCCTCCCCCTGTTTAATGCCTGGCCTTTAAGAGTCCTCCCTTCTGCCCGTGCCTCTCGTTATCAGAATCTTAATGAGGTCGTTAGCATCTCCCGCTTCGGACTGAAAGGGCCAAGGAGGTCCGTGCACACCTCTTTGGAGTTACTCATTTCCTGGTCCCTGTACGCAGTCCATTTTTCCCAACGCCATGGGTCCAAAGCTATGGCCCGGTGCGTGTGACTCATCCCCAAGGTATCTTCTGGACACCGAGGCAGGGTTAGTTAGGGTGCAAGGGGAAGACGGTTTACATGGTGAGATGTGGGGGACCTCTTAGGCGCATGAGGTCGGTGGTGCAGGAATAAAGTGGGGTGCTGCTTGGAAAAAGGTACCTCACTGGGTGCCCGGGTAGGCTGCCTTGTGCCTCCAGGTGGGCACTATCTACCAGATACCTGCAAAGCAGGGGGTGGAACCTCCCAGAAGACTGGAAAGGCTAATCCGTGGCCCTGCTTCCTCCCCAGGGAACGGCAGGAGCAGCTGATGGGATACCGGAAGAGAGGGCCAAAGCCCAAGCCGCTGGTGGTGCAGGTGAGTACCTTCATCTGGGCCCGAGTTACTTGCAGTGGCTGGAGGGATTCCTCTGGAGCACCCCCATTCCACTTCCTTTCTCCTACACCTCTCGGCCCCACCCCCTCGGAAGACCCTTGGAAGCTGGAGCACTCCCAACGCTCCCAGCATGCCATTGGGCCAACCTTTTCCCTCCTCTCCCCTCCCCCACCTTAGGTACCCACCTTTGCCCGTCGCTCCAATGTCCTGACAGGCCTCCAAGACTCCTCAGCTGACAACCGGACCAAGCTGGAGCTGGGCACACAGGGCAAGGGCCAGGGGCACCAGTACGAGCTCAACAGCAAGAAACATCACCAGTATCAGCCACACAGCAAGGAGAGGTCCGGCAAGCCACCGCCACCGGGCAAGAGCGCCAAGTACTACTATCAGCTGAACAGCAAGAAGCACCACCCCTACCAGCCGGACCCCAAGATGTACGACCTGCAGTACCAGGGCGGCCACAAGGAGGCACCCAGCCCCACCTGCCCAGACCTGGGTGCCAAGAGTCACCCACCTGATAAGTGGTCCAAAGGCTACCTGGGGGCGGTGAAGCCCCTGGCTGGAGGGGCTGGAGCTCCAGGCAAGGGCTCTGAAAAGGGTCCCCCCAACGGGATGACGCCGGCCCCCAAGGAGGCGGTGTCGGGGAATGGAATTGGGGGCAAGATGAAGATCGTGAAGAACAAAAACAAGAACGGGCGCATCGTGATCGTGATGAGCAAGTACATGGAGAACGGCATGCAGGCGGTGAAGATCAAGACCGGGGAGTCCGCGGAGGGCGAGGCGCGCTCCCCGAGCCACAAGAAACGCGCCGTGGAGGAGCGCCACGCCCCAGCCGACAGGACTTTTAAAAAGACGGCGGTGGGAGGTGGAGGATCGGAGGAGAAGAAGGCCGACGCGCCCTGCAAACGCCGGGAAGAAGAGGCCCTGGGACCCGGGGACTCGCAGCCTCAGGACCCAGGCTCCCGCAAGCACTCCCCGAGCCAGGAGGCCTTCGGCGAGCAGCCGCTCCAGCTCACCACCAAGCCGGACCTGCTGGCCTGGGACCCAGCCCGGAGCTCACACCCTCCCGCCCCCCATCACCACCATCACCACCACCATCACCACCACCACCACACGGTGGGCCTGAACCTCTCCCACGCGCGCAAGCGCTGCCTCTCGGAGACCCACGGGGAGCGGGAGCCGTGCAAGAAGCGGCTGACGGCCCGCAGCATCAGCACACCCACCTGCCTGGGGGGCAGCCCGGTGGCCGAGTGTCCCGCCGATGGGCCACCCCCCACCCCGACCGCCACCACCACCACCACCGCGCTCCCGCAGCCCGAGGTCATCCTGTTGGACTCAGACCTCGACGAGCCCATAGACTTGCGCTGCGTCAAGACGCGCGGCGAGGTGGCCGTGGCACCGCCCAGCTCCCTCCCGGTGAAGCCCGAGGCTCCCGCGGCAGCAGCTGCCTTGGTGGCCCCGGTGACCGCCGCGGAGAAACTTCCCGCGGAGGCCCAGGATGAAACCACGGAGTCCCTGAGCGAGTTCAAGCCCTTCTTTGGGAATATAATAATCACTGATGTCACCGCGAACTGTCTCACGGTCACGTTTAAGGAGTATGTGACGGTGTAGCGGGAGGGAGTCAGAAGGGGCCCCGAGCCTTCCACCGGGCTGGATGCCCGCGCAGCCTCGGGGAAGCTCCCAGGGGGGGAGATGCCCCAGCCCGGGTGGCCGTGGCCTTTTGGGAGCGACGCCGGGGTCACTGCAGGGTACCTATCTTGGACCTCTCCTTCCATGAGGTGCCTGCGGTCTCGCCGCCACACACCCCTTCTCCACCGGAGACCCTCACCCTCCGGTGGACTTGGAACTGACCCCGCAGGCCTGCGGCAGTCTCAGAGTTATAGTATTATATTTTAACCGTGCTAACGTGTCCAGTGCTGACTCTCCTCCCGTTTGTACGTGGTGTTATTATTGAAATGTATTGTTTGAGCTCAAAAGGCCCGGTGACCCCCTTCGGGCTGATATATATATATATATTATATATATATTTATTTGTAGGTATTTATATATTGAAATATAAAAACCTAGATTTATGGAGTTTCCTCTAGATCATGTTATATTCTATATCAGACAAACTATTTTCTGTTGGCCTTCCCTTCATTCAGTATTTCGGTTGATTTCATTTCCTCCCTTCCAGGATCTGCAATACCAGTAATCTTGGTATATATTTTTTGATACTGTACACATGGATGTGTTGTTTCTATGTGCAAAAAAAAAGTTTGTTAAAAGGCTAACGAGCTCTCTAGAATCTGCTGCTACTAGAATGTCTAAACTATAAGCTTCCAATTATTACCTGCTTGAATGTAAATATTAAATGGAGATGTTGAAGGTGTATTTTTGCTGTCTCAGATTAGCCTCCTTCTCCTTCCCTCCCACCCCCTCTCCACTTGGGTCTCAAGGAGGAAGTGTGGGGTCTGGGGTGCACGGTGGGGTGACCAGAGGAAAGGGGAATTCCTGTTGGGGAGGGGGAGTGATATGCCAGAGCCACCCCAGTCCCCAGGGCTTCCTAGCTGGTGATGCCCATATCGTTGGCAAAGTCCCTGGTGGCATCAGGGTGGCGAAAGAGGAGGTGCTGGGGTGAGCAACACAGATAGCAGGGTGGGTAGGTCTCCCCATCCTGCAAGCCACCCCTCCCTCGGACAGCTGGTGATCTTTGTCCCCCAGAGATGCCAGGAGGTATGCCGAAATTCCTCAGTACTCTCCACAGACCGAGGGCAGATTGCATGTAAGGGGGGGGGGCTGCCCTTTCTGTGACTTGCTCAAACAGCCCCGCCTCGCTGGGGACGCAGCAGAGTTTCTTTCGGTGCCAGGCTCTCTCCCCGGAAACCACCAGGCCAGAGGCTTTGGCTGGAGGCTAGTGAGCAAACTGCCATGGGGTGGGTGGGTGGGGGACAGTGACTTCCTATGGAAGCTTGGTAGACTGCTAGCCAGGCCTGACAGACTCACTTCCTTAGTGAGCCAGGTGAGCTGACACGGTGGGAAAAGAAGGGTGAAAGGCCCCAAGGGAGCTAAGGGTGTTGCTCTGTGGGCCAAGCAGCCATGACCTGGAAATACCCCGTGGCTTTGGTTGGCTTTTTGTAGACA
>PVHP010026163.1:0-24871 GCA_004024765.1 Zapus hudsonius
AGAGAGAGAGAATGGGAAGCCAAGTCACTGGGCACTCCAGATGCATGCACCACTTTGTGCATCTGGCTTTTTTACGTGGGTACTGGGGAATCAAACCCTGGTTGTTAGTCTTTGTAGATAAGCACCTTAACTGCTGAGAAAACTCTTCAGCCTGGATCTCTGTTTTTTTTTTTTTTTTATCTACTTGGTCCTGGTCTCTCTTGCTCTACTGCCGAGCAAACAGGACCAGGACAGAGGGAGTCAATCCACTGGGTGGAGCTCGAGTGAGCGCAGCCCATGAGCATTTATCATTTCGGCAGAAGAAACTGTCTCCAAGAGACCACTGAGATACTAGAGTGCAGCATACTGTGGAGGCTTGTGGTGGTGTCAGCCTCCCTCTGACCCATCTCACAACTGCCTGCCAGCTTCAGCCAGCTAGGTTGTCTCTTCTCCTCTGAGATTCCTGGGATCTCATCTGATCAGTCAAAGATCAGGCAATTCCAGAGAGAAGGGAGCCCTAGGATTGTCTTCATCCCTCTTAGGAAAGAGGAGAAACCAAAGGAATGAGAAGGGGTGAACAAGAGAAACCATATCCCCCTTACTCTGTCCACTGAGTCCCCCAGCTCTGTTCTCCTAACCTGCTTTGGTGACCTTGAGAGCTTAATGTTATTATTGTTGATATTTAACATCCTTTCTGCAGGCCAGGTGAGTGAGAGGGTCTGCAGATCTTCAGTGATCCCAGGAGCATGGGATTTGATCAAGGATGGCCTCGTGATATCTATAAACTTATTTTTATTTTTTGAGGTAGTGTCTCGTTCTAGCCCAGGCTGACCTGGAACTCATTCTGTTGTCCCAGGCTAGCCTTGAATTCATATTGATCCTCCTACCTCTGCCTCTGGAGTGCTGGGGTTAGAGGCGTGTACAGCCATAGCCAGCTGAACTTGATTAATTTTATTAGTCACAATGGTCATATGAGTTCAACTATAACCACGTGGTTCACCTCTTGGTGACTTAGGGATGAGAGTTCCTGTCTGTAGTGAGCACAATGTATCCGTCAGTACAATCATTCTCAAACTTCATCATAATTCAGGAATGCCTTTAAAATTTTCTACAGAAAATAAAACAGGCTAAGGAGATAACAAATGAAATAGAAGAGGTTCATCAGACTGCTAAAGGGAACATTGCTATCTCAAGATTTGAGTAGCCTGATGATATTTCATGATAAGGTCAGGCGGTGCTATCATAGGGATACTTGGAAACATTCTCATTAGGCACTTGTTCCAGAAATTTCTCTGAATATGAAATGAAAGCTTCTGGGGCAGTGATTTCACTGCCATGCTAAGTTAGGAACCAGCCTCTGAAGACTTCTAGAAGCTCCTGCCCTCTTCTGATCATCTGTTCTGGAAATTGGTGGAAGGCTATACTGATGTCCTTGGGAATTTGCTCTTGTGACACAAGTAGTGGTCTACAGTTTGTCCCAGAGGCTTTCTAGTGAGGAGGTGGGCATGGGATCTGCTTCTCCAGGGCTGCCTCTGAGGGGATGGACACTGGATCTGCTTCTTCAGGTTGTCCTGTGAGGAATGGACATGGATCTGTTTCTCCAGGGCTGTCCTGTGAGGAGTGGGCACTGGATCTGTTTCTCCAGGGATGTCCTGTGAGGGGTGGACACTGGATCTGCTTCTCTAAGGCTGTCCTGTGAGGGGTGGGCATGGAATCTGCTTCTTCTAGGCGGTCCTGTATGTATGCTCTGCTCCTCCCTGCACTCTTCTCCTCTCTAGGGGAAGTGCATGGCTTCCGCAGTCACTGTTTTCATCATTTTCAGCTATCACTCTGTGATGGTTAGGTTTTGTTGTCAACTTGATCTTTTTAATTATCTTGGGTGGGTCTCTGAGGATGTTCACAGGAAGGCAGCCTCTCAGCAAGGGGCAGGATGTAAAGAAGCTCAAAGAAGCTGGAAGTAAACATCCTTTCCTGTGTGGGCCGTGCAGGAAGGAAATTCCAGAGACTCAGGAAGCCATTAAGTCTGGGAAAGGGTTGTAAGAGCCTACCCGAAGGCTATATAAAGGGGAAGAAATTCTCCTTGGCCTCTCCTGCCTGTTTGCTGTTCTGTGTGGGGTGTTGGTGATGGGTTTTTCTCTCTCTGCTTGGACCTGTGAAAGGGGAGCAGCCTCTTTTGCATTCTGGAACTTCCCCTGTATCTGTAGCTACAAATAAATCCTTTCCTCCCATAAACTGTGCCTGGTTTGGAGATTCATCCCAGCGGTGTGTGGCTGACTACGACACACTCTCAGCCTCTTTTTCCTTTACCTTGTTCTTTCTCTTCAGAGGCATTCCCAAATCTCATCCTTTTATATTTCTTGTCTCTTTACTTCCCCATCAGATCGTACTTTTTATTTTCCAGTTACCAGACAGCCTTCAACTTACTCTTTCCTCTCTCTAGCTTTCTTTCTCTGTATTCTACCCACCATTTTTATCTGCATTCTCCTTCCTTCGTTAATATCCTAATTTCTCTCCTTTCCTGCATTTTGCATTTTTCTGACTCTTACTTCCACACAAAGTATCCCATGAAAGTGCTTTAAGAGAGGCTCTCGTACTCTGATGAAAACAAGACCTTGAAAATAAATATTCTCCTGAGGAACTCTTTTATCTCCACTATCTTCAGCCACAGTGGTGGCTCACACCCCCATGTGTACATTTTATGAGCCAGGATAAAATTGCTTGCCTAATATTTGTTAATAGTGGGCTGAAGTGAGCTGTATGAAGACGGGAAAGAGAAGTGGCTGAACTTGGTGATGCATTAATTCATAATGACGAAGCTGAGACAACCACCCTCTCAGGGGCTGTAACAGGACTTGGAGGTCATGGCCTCTGGAAAGTCTTGTTTTCCTTCTTCCACAGCCTCATCTGTGTGCTTGGATGTCTCCACCATCAAAGACTAACCTCACAGGGCATCTGTCACGACCACCAAATGCCACAAATTCCAAGCGCGAGCTTTTATCTTAGGTGAATTCCTGCCATCTACCTGTAAGTGGTTTCCATCGGTAGCCCTATTGAGAACTTGCATTTGTCTGGGCAACCAGAGAGCATTTCACACCAAATAAATCTCCCCATTAATTATACATTTCTGTCCAAAAAGCCCATCTAGGCCTATCCTAGGAAACAGAGGTATTAGATTCGAAAATAAACACACACACACACACACACACACACACACACACGCTTCTCCTCCCTGGGGACCTACAAGCCCAGCACCGGGTCCTTTGCTTTTCCTTCCTTTTGTCATTTCTACATCCGGGCTACCTGCAATTGTCTCAAAGAGGGATCCTCCTAGGCTCTGCCCTTCTGAATCTCGTTCTGGTGTGTTAACCTCTTGTCAATTTGGGGCTGGAAGATAAACTTATTTTGGCTGGAATTTTCCAATGTATAATTTCTTCCACTTTAAATGCAAACCTATTTTCCAGACCAGAACTGCATAGAATATGCTCTCAGGCACGTGGTATGTTTTCTGGAGATTAACATCACCACATGATTTTTGTTTGAAAATACATTTGTAGCCAGTTTATGTTCCACAACCAAAGACTTCCAGAATTGCGAACATGTTTCAAAAAACCAAAACTGACTTGCTTATGAATCTATATTTACTTATAAACATGTCATTGAGCTCTGCCATAGTTACTAGAGTCTTTATCCGCAGTCATGGTGCTTAGGAATGGACCCAATTTAAAGGATTTCAAACCCTCACTTGTTCAAGCAGGAGGAAACTTGTGGAGATAACAGGCAAGCTTGTTTTGAGTTTCAGAGATGGTTTATAGATATCTACCTACATGTATCAACACCTGTCACACTGTACACATTAAATATAGGTGGCTTATTGTGTGTCAATTGCTGTCTTCAGCCTCACCAATCCGTTATTTGGCTCTGTGAGATTTTATGAAGCAAAGAGTGCTGGGAGCATAAAAGCACAGCCAACAGCTTCTCACACTCCTGTATCCATGGAATGAGCTGGATTTCTTTTTAACAACTGGGTTCGGAGTTATATAAATGGTCAGAACTGGAATTTGATGAGGGGAGGTGAGAGGAAACAGTAATATGAGTGTCTGGGGAAATTGTGAGGATAAAGTGACAGGAAGCAGCTAGGTTCTGGGGAGGAAGCTCAGGAGACTGAAAGTGTTAAGTAAGCTGTGTCAAAAGTCAACTCTGGGGCTGAGGAGATGGCTGAGCAGTTAAATGCATTTGCTTGCAAAGCCTGGAGGCTTGTGTTCAATTGCCTAGTACCCATGTAAAGCCAGAGGCATAAAGCTGGCACATGCACCTGGAGTTTGTTTGCAGTGCCAAGAGGCCCTGGCATGCGTGCCCATTCCCCCGCTTGAAAATAAAAATGTGTATTTTTTAATTTAAAATTTAAAAAATCTTTTAAAAGTCAATCCTGGGTTTGGGAAGAGGGCTCAGCAGTTAAAGGTGCATGCTTATAAACCCGCTGCCCTGAGTTCAATCCTCCTTAAGGCCCATGGAAAGCCAGATGCAAAGTGGCACACACATCTATAATCCCAATGTGCTTATAACAATAGGAGGCAGAGCCAGGAAAATCCAGAAGCTTGCAAGCAGTGGCAAGCCGATAAGAGAGACCCTGTCTCAAAAAGAAGGTTAGAGGGCTGGAGAGATGTCCCAATGGTTAAAGGTATGACTTGCAAAGCCTGGTGGCCTGGGTTGGATTCTCCAGTACCCATGTAAAGTCAGATGCATAAAGTGGTGCATGCATCTGGAGTTCATTTGCAATGGCAGGAGGCCTTGGCACACCCATACTCACTCTCCGTCTCTGTCTCTTTCTTGAATAAATAAGTAAAAATAGAAAAAGGAGCTAGAAGGGGAAAAGAAACATCAGAGATTGTTCTCTGACCTTCTGACCTCCATGCTTGTTGTAGCATGTACCTCATCATACAGATATGCTTACACACAAATGAATAAATAAAACCAACAGTAAAGTCAACCCTGTCATTCATCATAGAACCCTCCTCCACATTCTCTCTTGGGTTGAAGCCATGTGAACACGTGACTGCTGGTCCCATTGTATAACCTTTGGCATATTTCTCAGCTAAACTTACCTTAACTTCCTAGTGTGTAAAGGGCCCTAGAGGATTTTTATCTCATGTGAGGGTTGTGAGGCCCTGATAAGACGATATGAATATACAGTTTTACCCAGTGCCTTGCACATAGTAGGGATCAGTTTCTCCTCCTCTCTCTTTTTTTTTTATTGTCCATAATGAGTTACAATATTTAGTGGGCAAACGATGAGTTGTTATCCCCAATTCCCGCTGCCCTCCTCCTCTCTTTTGAATTTTTATAAAATTGGGACTTGGGGACATGATTCAGTCAGCAAAGTACTTGCCTTGCAGGCACGAGGCCCTGAGTTCAGATCCACAGAACTTCTGCAAATGCCACGAATGGTACAAGCTCACCTCCTGAGCTCCCAGTGCTTAGGAGAAGTTAGGCAGATTCCTGGGGCAAGCTGAGTAGCTAGAAATGTGTTAGCGGTGAGCTCTGGTTTAAATAAGAGACCTTGGCTCAGTAAACAAGGTACAGTATGATTGAGGAAAATACTTGTCAACCTCTGGCCTGCACCCTCCACCACACGAACACACACACACATGCACACAAACATATGTGCACATCACACAAACATACACATGCAAAAAAAGTTTACCTAAAAACATAAAAAAAAGGGGCCTGGAAGATAGCTCAGTAGGTGAAGTGTTTGCTTTGCAAGCATGAGGACCTGAGTTTGATCCCCAGGACCCATATAAAAATGCCAGGCATGGTGGTGCACACTCTTAATGACAGGACTGGGGAGGCAGAAACAGGTGGATCCCTGGGGCTCTCTGACCAGCCAGTCTATCCTATCTGGTGAACTTCAGGTCACTGAGAAAGACCCTGTCTCAAAAAGGCTCAAGAATAAGGTAGATGTTTCTAAGGAATGACACCTGAAGTTGTCCTCTGGTCTCCACATGTGTGCACATACATACATGTACCCCTGACAGGTACACTGGCACACACACACACACACACACACACACACACACACACACACACACAAAACAGTATTTCATCTATATACATATAACTTTTAAGGTTGCCCAAGCCTGATAAAATATTTATATAAGCTTGTATTTTCCTTCTAGACATAGAAGTCACCCACTGTAGTAGTTAAAAGAATGCAGAGTACACCTCAGTCAGTGTGGGGAAGACATCTCCCTTCTGTGTGAGTTCTCAGGAGAAAAGGGGCATCCTGTGCTATAAATGGGGCAGAAGACATGGGGCGGATGGAGACCTTTGGTCAGCTGTGATTTCCTTTTGCGCTTATTTTCGGAGTTAGCATTGTCTTATTCTCAACTCCAGGTCTGAGAGAAGTGTGGTAAAATTTTAGACTGTAAAGTTCAAGAATGCTCACTCAGGGTTGAGAGCTGAGGGTACAAACACCACGTGACTCGAAGCAGTTCTTACAGTTCTGTTTCCTTCTTAATGAGTCCAAAGTGAGGGCATTCATTCATACTCCCGACTCCTCAATGTCCTCCAATCTCCAAGCACAGCAGAATTAGCAGGCCAGACCCCAGAGCTGCCTCCTTCCACCCACCCCTCTGCTTCCCTGTGGCCATACCTCATTCACAAATATGCAGTCTTCACCTGAGACTTCCTTTTTTAAAAATAAATTATGCACTTTGTTACAAGAACGTATTTCATATTGGTGATATCCCCATCAGGTTATACTCATATCCTCTTTTCCCCCACCCCATCCTGCTGAGGGCCCTCCTTAGTGGAATTATTGATGTTCACTGTGGGATCATGAAGACATCAGTCTCGGGTTGGGGGTGGAGTGGGGTATTGCCTCAGGATACTCTTTCTGGCTCTTAGAATCTTTCCAGCCCCTCTTCCACAACATTCCCTGAGCCTTGACTAGCGTGTGACAAGTCTCCTTTAGTGTCGAGATCTCTGCATCCTCTGAATTTCTGCTTTGATGAGTTTTGAGTCCCCTCAGTGTCTACCACAGTCTCCCTAGAGGAGGTTGTCAGGCTAGCAGTGAGAGAAGCACTCGTGTTTAATTCGCTGCTTCCTATGTAATGTTTCATGGGCCTTGGCAGATGTGGTAGAGAGGACTCATCTCCTGCTAGGCATTTGGCCTTCTTTTCTTGTCATTCTCATGGATCTTGGGTCTTCCTGGTATTTTCTGCCACCTGGAAAAAGCAGATTCTCCAACCAAGAATGAGAGCAGTGTGGCTGCATAGACATTTCAAAGACTTTCTGATGGGCACACACTCTCTTCTTAAAGCACAATAGGAGCTTTCCTCTAGGGGGTCTATGATCTTCCTCCCCATAGGGTTCTGACTTGGTTCTCACTACTGGGTGTGAATTCCCACCCACAGAGCAGGCCTCATAGCCAATCAGAGAGCTGCTGGTTATACCCATAGCCTGTGTACCACTATTATACAGATGTGTACATCTTGTCCCTACCTCATACTTCTGGTCTACCTTTGTCTGTTTTGTATTTTTACTTATTTATTTGCAAGGAGAGAGAGAGAGAGAGAGAGAGAGAGAGAGAGAGAGAGAGAGAGAGAGAGAGAGAGAGAGAGAGAGAGAGAGAGAGAGAGACCTCTGGCCACTGCAAATGAGCTCTAGATGCATGCACCACTTTGTGCATCTGGCCCTACATAGGGAATCAAACTCGGGATGTTAGGTTTTGCAGGCAAGTGCCTTGACCACTGAATAATCTCTCCTGCTCTGTTTTTATTTATTTATTTATTTATTTATTTATTTATTTATTTATTTATTTATTTATTTATTTATTTATAGTTAGGGTCCTTTCTCCATAGCCCAGTCTCTCCTGAAATTCCCATTGATCCTTTGTCCTCTGCCTCCCAAGCGCTGGGATTATAGCTTTGTGGCATTAGGACCGGCTCTGTTCCCTCATTTCTGCTGTCCTATGAAGCGGCTTTCGGCACACGGCATCTTTTCTGTCTGCCGATCACTTCGCTGCTGGTTCCACACACCCATTTTTAAAACTTCTTCCATCAAAGCCATACCATCAGGCATTGGAAGAGACTTCGGGGGTCTTCTGCTCCTTCACTTTGTGGCTAGCATCCATTTCAAGGCTCGAAGCTGGGGTGAACTGAGCCTGCTATTGCAACACCCAGGGATGTGTGAAATGCACCAGAAGGTTGGGGCAAAAGTGGAACAAGATGGAACCAGCCAGGATCCCTCAGCATGGCTGACCCCATGCAAGAGGAGGACCAGGAGCTTGCTGATCTTGGTGTTTTGTGCACCGCCTTCCTCCAGAAACAGTTTATCTTCCAGGTCCCTCTTAAACCCCAAACCTGCTCACTTCCACAAGCTCTTGACCTTGTTCCCACGCTCGTCTTCACAGCCTGGTCCAAGGCCACTGCGCCCGTAACCCAGACACACACTCCAGACACCACGGCCTAACATTCACATGGCTCCACCCACACCTCAGATCTTCAGAACACTGGTCCATCCGAAGAGAATATTCATTGTTTCATCCACAGGAGAAAATGTCTTGTCAAACCCCTCGTTTGTGAGTCCCTGTGTGTCTCTGTGGTCACTGGTATCATGACCCTCTTGTCACTGGTGGTAAGAGGGTCACTGCAATCACAGCATTCAGTGAATACGCTAATGTGTTGTCATTATTTTATTTAACTTTCGGAGACAACTTGAATGTGATGCTTCATTTAGGGATCAGGAAATAGCTCTGAAGGTAATTAGTCCATCAGCCAAGGTCACAGCTAGGAAACGATAACCCAAGACCCAAACTCCAGGTGGTTTCACCCCAGAGTCCAAGCGTCACGTTGCCTCTCACACTTACTGTGCTGTCTTGGCATGTATCTGGCAGCAGGTCACACTTCTTGAGGACAGGGCCATCTGTGTCTCCCCAGTGCCTTGAACAGCTTCTAGAGTAGACTGAGCATTCAGGAAATGTTCCTTGAATAAATTAATAAACAAATGTCAACAGAGACTTCCCCACCTCCAGCAATCCTCCAGCCAAACCCAGGGACTTGGGGGAGGTGGCTTCCCTCGCTTGGTGTCCAGAGCAGCAGCAGATGGGTCTGCTGGCCCCTCACTCCTCACAGAGCCAAGCACGCTCACTGCCCCCTTCTCCCACTCTGAAGTCACCCCTGGTCTAGGAAGATGGCCAGTGGACGTCATGAGCCTTCCAGCTGGACACACCTGGCTGATCAAAGCCTTTTACAAAGCTTCGCTTTGGCAATTACCTTTGATTTCGCCCTTCTCCCTTAGATTCCAAGCGAAGCCAAGTGGTATTTCTTTTCCAGCAGCTGAGAGCACCAGATGGAAAGGTGGGGGGAGGTGGAGGCAGAGTGAGCAGGGATGGGACAAGCAGGGTGTGGGTGAGGGGTCCTTTCAGAAACCTGTGATACGGGGAGAATGCCAGGCAGGTCAACAGAGGTAGGGAAGGAAAAGCTGTTCAAGAAAGCAAACAGCCACCTTCTCTCTCTCTCTCTCTCTCTCACACACACACACACACACACACACACACACAGAGCGTTTTCAACACACCATTAAAATAGAGAAAAAAAATGTTCTGGTTTCCGTAGCAACGAGGCCTCATCCATGCCTCAGCCAGAAAAACTTATTGGAAAAAAAGGCATTTGCCTGTTAAGGATGCTGATGAATTGGGGGGTAATTATACAGCCTTCCACCACCGCTGAAGACATACAAATACATTCCAGAAAATGTTTCAAAGAGCATGATTGCCACACATCCCATGAAGGTGAGGGGGGTGGGGGCATGAGGGTCACAGGCAGGGAAACAGCTACCAGAATATTCTAGAGATCCGTGAATACCCTCGGGGTGGGCACTTGGTGTGGGAGACCATTGAAGCAGCACACACGAAAGTCATCAGAGGCCAAATAGGAAGCAAAGCCTGGCATGTTTGTACCCAGTTCTAAGGGCCCCATAGTTCTCGGTCCCCTTAAGCAGTGGAAAGTCTAGACTATTGGATTCCGTTCGAGGGCCCTGTGTTCAAGTCCTGCCTCTGCAATCAAACAAGCCACCTCATAGGTCCCCGCAGAGGGCCTGAGACAATACAGCAGAATTCTTAAATTTGCACCATGACTTACAGAACCTTGCTTTGGAGAGAAGGAAAGACAATACATAATTATCTTATACTCTAGAGCAGGACCCAATGTCGAGTATATATAACAGATGCTAAATAAAATACTGAGAGAATGAGAGGCTGGAAATGACTAGATTGATGATTAAGTAAGTGAATGAATGAATGGATGGATAGATGGATGGTTATGAGCAATCTCTTCTCTTGCTTCTCTCTGGGAACTTAGTTGAGGAGGGGCGCTGGGGAATCACACGGTCACAGGGGGAGT
Source organism: Zapus hudsonius (assembly GCA_004024765.1). NCBI lineage: Eukaryota > Metazoa > Chordata > Mammalia > Rodentia > Dipodidae > Zapus > Zapus hudsonius. Next base: position 10,383 of record PVHP010026163.1, read on the forward strand.
CTTTGGAGGGGAGGCATTTCTTTTTTTTTAAGTCTTAAATATATATTTATTGTCCATAATGAGTTACATTATTCAGTGAGCAAACAATGAGTTGTTATCCCCAATTCCCCAATGCCCCCTCCCCCAATCCCCAATCAGCTGGATATCTTCCTCCATGGGCTGTCTGGATCAGTCCTTGTGGCAGGGGACCCTGGGTAGCCTAGTACTCAGCCTGGACCTCCTGGCTCAAGTGTGTTGTTACTGAAAGGTGCCATACCTCTGGATAGTCTCCCCCACCACGGCTCTTACAATCTTTCCGCCCCCTCTTCCGCATAGTTCCCTGAGTCATGGTGGATGAGTATTAAGGCTGCTTTAAGATTGTGAGTTTAGGGGTCTTTGTGTAGAAGATCATTGGTTTCTGTCTCACTGGCTTATCCTGTGTAGGTTGAATGTCTGTGGCTGTGGGTCCCTCGTTCCTCCCGTCATTCTCTGCGGGGTTCCATATGGATCCTCCATGATATGACTGGTGGCTCCTCTCTTGCCAGAATCTCAGGTATCGGCCTATGTATGGTCGGTTGGTAGGGTTAGATGGGCCCCAGCTCTCTCACTGCATCCTGAAAAGTACAAGCACAATCTCCATCGGAGAGTGAGATCAGTGTAGGTTAATAAATATACACATTTCTGGATTACCTAGATTCTCTTTTTAGTAGCCTGGAGGGGAGGCATTTCTGAGATAAGTTCCAGGCTCTTGGAGCTAAAGAATCTTCAAGAGCCTCTTGGCTTTGAGGCGTCAGGTCTTGTACACACGCTTCCCTGTTCCCATGGTGATGTTTGTGTTGCACTCACTATTGTCACAACCCAATTAGAGGACACCCGTGGCTCCTGGCGTTCAGGTGAGCTCTGGAGTTTGGTCCGAATCAGTTGCATCCTCTGATTTCCAACAATGCTAGGGGAGCCCGGCAGCTGGCTCTTCCCACTTGCTGTCTCGAATCAAGATTTAGGATTGTGTAGCTCTTTCCTCCACAGTGAAGCATTCCCCTGTGGAGGCTCATTAAACTCACAGGAAAGGGACAGAGCTAGCAAGAACGACGTAAGCGTCACGAGGTCCTTCTCTGAGGTTATAAAAACAGTAAGCCGTTGCTGGGGAAAGGAGATTCTTCGGTGGAGCTGCCTGCAAATTGCACAGGGAACTAGCAATTCAGCTTTCAGGAATCATCACTCATGCTAGGGTCGCCTTGTCTGAGATGCAGCTGACTTTGGGTCGCCTATCCATAACTCATCACCTATGTCTCCATAAATAACCCTAGTAAATGTATTATTTCACCAAGACTTAGGTGGAATCATTTCTTTGGTGTGTGGCTCCCTTTATCTGGGATGAATAGATGTTTGTTCATGTCTCCCCCCATAAAAGTCACTTAACTAAGATTTAGTTATTTATTACCGAGTTTTCCCTTGGGTGTGTCACACCTCTCTGACTTTATGATATTCTCTAGACAGGAGCCTCCTGGAGAGTAACTTCCAGGTGGGAGCCCCTAGCAGAGAGCCCTGCGATTTTCAAGCAGTTTGAATACCAAGGGAGAAGGACAGTTATAGGAAGCTTCAGGCTCTCCCCCACTCTGGATCGGCTGCTGGGCAAGTGTTTCCAAGCACAGGCAAATTCCTGGTGGGCTTGCATGGCCATCAGGTGCAGGCTTCTGCTTGAGGGCTGTGGATGGATGGGAAACAGAAGAAAGTGCTGGATGACATCCACCTGATATTCATAGACCCCTGAGCTATTAACATGAGTCGACCATGGTCATGCCCCAAAGGCAGCCTGCCAGGGCCAGGAGGGCAGCTCTGTGTCGATAGGAGCTTCTACATCACCACAGTCTTAGAAGCTTCTAGACAAGGAAGGAGACTCTGAGAGGTTGAGCAAATCGTTCAAGGTCAGTGGCATATGTGGAGTTTATAGGGTGCCTCTTCAGAGACCAGGTTTTCAATTCCTGTATCAAACAGACTCTTGGTATTGTCCCTTATCACGGGTGGTGACAGTCAAGTAAGGTTTAGCTTCTAAATGGATGTCTCTTACAAAACACAAAAATAGGGGAGTGATGGCTCAGGCATTAAAGTGTTGCCACACGGACATGAAACCTGGATTCAGATCCCCAGCACCCATGTAAAAAGCCAGGCACGCACACACGTACCGATACACACACCACACACACAAAGGAAAATGGGATCAGAGCTTAACGATGAAGATGAGGGCAACACTTCTGAGTGTTATTTTGTGAAAGCATTGCATTAAGCAGATTCCATTCCAACTATTAGCAGATTCTCACATTTCTATCTTCCCCCACTGCAATCACTCTCCATCGGCCCCCACTGCGTCCAACAGACTGTCTGTCTCCTTCCTTCCTTCCTGTTTATGTTGTAAGGAAGCAAGACTGGCTTTCCCTGCATTCTCTGTCGCCTGTCCTACACCACCATCTGGGGGGGATGTTGTATCTCTTATATTGTCTTTAGAAATTACTTGTTTATTTTTATGTTTTGTAGCACAGGGGCTTGAACCCAGGGTCTTCAGGCAAGTGCTCTATCAATGAACAATAGTTCTCTTTTATTATTTTAGTTTAATTTTTTTAAAACTTACTTATTTGCAATGGGAGAGAGAGAGAGAGAGAGAGAGAGAGAGAGAGAGAGAGAGAGAGAGAGAGAGAGAGAGAGAGAGAGAGAGAATGGGTGCTCCTGGAACTCTACTAATGATCTCCAGATGTATGCACTGCTTTGTGCATCTGGCTTTATGTGGATACTGGGGAATCGAACCCTGGCCATTAGGCCTTGCAAATCCTTAACCAGTGAGCAATCTCTCCAGATCTACAGTCCTTTTTTTTTTAAATTGAGAAAGGGTCTCACTAAGTAGTCAGGCTGCCCTGGAACTTGCCACCCTCTTGCTTCAGCCTCCCAGGTAGCTGGACCCTCACCTGGCTCCCTGTCTGGACGTTCAGTGCAGTACCGCCACCGACCGCCAGAGGTCGCCGTCGGGCAGGCGGAGCCGCCTCTCCCAGGGCGCCGGGCTGCTTGCGGGAATCTGGAGCCTACTGGGCGCTTGGATATATCAGCGCTCTGCATTAATCAGACGCAGCCTCTGCAGTGCTTTCGAAGGGGAGTGAGAAGCCCGGGGTGGGAGCAAGATCGGGCTTTGCAGGCAGCCAGAGCTCAGGCCCCTCAACTCTTCCACCCTGGGGCTTGCAGCAGGCAGGGCTGGCTCCTGGAAGGGCGGCTAAGGCCACCCACTGACTGACCCAGGGTCCTGCCTGGGGGTTCATGCAGAGCCTGTGAAAGTGCAGGACCAAGCCTGCCTGGGGAGGGGGGGGGCTATCCATCCCATGGACCCTTCCAGCAATCCCACTGAGGAGGGTTGGATTGGGGGCAGGGAGGAGGGAAATGGGCTTACCAACACAAGGCTTATCCATACAGTGTTTCTAAGATCTCACAATAAATAAATTAATAAAAAAGACAAGAGGGAGCTAACAGGTGAAAGACCCTGCCCTAGCCCGTCACCCAGGCAGCTCAGGTCCCTAGAAGCCAAGGTGGCTTCCTGCACACTCGTGGACCCTCTCCACCCCAGGCTGCTTCTCAGTTGCCCTCAGACACTTGGCTGGACCTGCCAGGGTCTCTGTGTGTGCTCAGAAGCCTCCCATCAGGCAGGAGATGAGGGGCAGGGGAGGGCAAGCACGTGCTTTCTTGAGCATGAATTTTTCAGCGTTACATTTTTGTCTCTCTGTCCTATTTCTCTGCTTCCCTCCCACCGCTCTTTACAGAGATGGAGCTTCTGCTTCAGATTGGATGCAATCACTGGGCTCAGATGGAGGCACCTGGGAAGAAAGGGGGAGCAGGCAGAAGGGATGCTGTGGACCGCCAGCGAGAAGCTGGGGGGTCGTGGCCGCAGGCTGCAGGCCTTGCGCTGCAGTTTTATATAAGCCACTGAGGGGAACCAAGAGAGGTGAAGGGGGCACTCTGTTTTTTTTCCTCCACCCATCCCTTTCATCCTTCCTTCCTTCCTTCCTTCCTTCCTTCCTTCCTTCCTTCCTTCCTTCCTTCCTTCCTTCCTTCGGGATGGACACACATGTGTAGATGAGTGTGCGTGCAAATGCATGCTTATAACACAAGACCGTATTGATCTTTTATCATAAGTCTTGCAAGAAATCAGGGACCATGGCAGGTGAAATCAATTTTAATGGACGGATTTATTAAGTGAACAAGTGGGATGTGACCTGGATCTTGATTGGATAGGGCTTCCGTAAGAGGGAAGAAGGCGGCCTAGATGGAGGAGAGTCTTCAGTGAGAGATGTCATAGCATATGACAGAGAAGTGAACTGAAAGGTAGAGGGGAGGGGACATGTTGGGGACATGCATGTAAAGTGGGACCAGGAAGAGGAACTCTGGATGGCCATAGAGGAATGGGATTCCACATGTTTACGGGGTTCCACAAGGTGACACCCAGGTAAAGTGTCCATGGCACAGCAAGGGTGTGGCCGAGGGGATCCCTCCAAAGGATCATAGTTGAAGGAATGAGGGGCTGAGGTGGAAATGGCTTGGGGGGGTCTGTCAGGAGCCCATTGTGTAGGAGTAGGGCTCGTTTCTGCACTGGGAACCAGAAGAGGACATGAGACCACCGGGAGGGGCTTCGTGGTGGTGGTGTCTCCTCTCAGCCTTACTATTCACTCCCTCATTCTTGGTCACAGCTGAGCACCTCCTATTCCTCTTCACTGGAAAATGGAAATGACTGGAGAAGGACATCCTCTTGGCCCAGCCACCCGATCTACATGTGTGCATGTGTGCCCACACAGTGTGGACGCGTTCTTCATCTGGGGTGGGACTATGTCCCCTTTGATAAAAGGCCAGTGTCTCTGCTTTTGTTGCTGTTGTGTGTACATATGTATGCATGCATGTGTGTGGCGTGTGCGTATGTACAGAGCATATGGATGGTATGTGTGTGTGGTGATGCATGTATGTATGTGTGCATGTGTGTGGTGTCTGTATTCATACATGTGTGTGGTGTGTGCGTATGTACATAGCATATAGATGTATGTGTGTGTGGTGATGCATGTATGTATGTGTGCATGTGTGTGCATGTGTGTGGTGTGTGTATGTATGTATGTAAGCATGTGGATGGAATGTGTATGGTGATGCATGCATGTATGTGTATGTATGTGCATATGTGTATAGCGTGTGCATGCATGGGTGCTTGCATGCCATGGCACCTGGGTGGAGATCAGGGGACAAATTTAGGTGTCAGTCTTGCCTTCCTTCTCGATATGAGACAGGGTCTTTCTTGTAGTTTGCCTACTGTGAACACCAGACATGTCGGCTTCATGTGAGTTCTGGGTATCTGAACTCAGCAAGTGCTTTTAACCACTGACATCTCCCCAGTGCCTTTCCCCATTTATTTGATACAGGGTCTCATGTATCACAAGCAAGCCTTAAATTTACTATGTAACTGAGGATGATCTTGAACTTCTGATCCTCCTTCCTGGTGCTGAGATTATTGGTGTGCACCACCATACAGGTTTTATGCAGTGCTGGGGATTGTGCATGCTTAGATATTACATCACTTGTTGGCTGGGACAAAACACCTGACCAGAAATAATTTCAAGAAGGAACGGGTTTATTGTGGCTTCGTTTTGAGGAGGTACATTCTATAATCGTGGGGAAGGCATGGTGGCAGGAGTAGGAAACTAGCTCATCACACTACACAGCCAGAGTTAGGCAGCAGCCCACCCCCAGTGACCCACTTCCTCCAGTAAGATTCCACTTCCTATAGGTTCTATAACCTTCCCAACCACCAGCTGGGGACCAAGTACTCAAACACGTGAGCCTGTGAGTGACAGTTTTACGTTCAAACCACAGCACTAAACAAGCACTTGTATCAACTGAGCTCTATGTCCAGCCCTACTCTGGTCTTTTTCAGGGATTTTCTTCTTTCTAACTCCTTCCCTCTCCATCGTTATCTCTCTCTCTTTCAAGTTCATTCCTGAGCCTGTAACCCCAGTACTGGGGGAGGAAGTGCTGAGGCAGAAAGACTATGAACTGGACATTACCTTTAGCTACACCGTGAGACTCTGGTTTCAAAAAAAGAAACAAACAAGCACTTCATAACTATGATACATTACTCCCTATCTGCACACAGGCCTTATTTTTAGTAAAATGTCTGTAATGTCACTGCCATTTCTCCACCCCCAAAGTACTGTTCAGTTTGCTTTGGTCTCACTCACTGCACTGCTTTACCGAAATTGCTTTTCACTTTTGATCTTCCTAAAGCCATCAGTGGGTTTCTATCTCTGCATTGGTCTTTCCGTTGCATTTGGCTCAAGCACTGTTTTCATGACATCATCCTCTCTGGGCATGACTTCATTTCTCCAATATCCCTCCATAGATCTTGGCCATGGAACCCACCCCAGCACTGCTCCGAAGGTACAAGTGTCATGCGGTGGAAGCAGCTCTCCTGTAGAACCAGTTGTTGTCACAGGCAGCAAGCTCTTTGTGATTGGCCAGCTCCCTCCTCCCCCCTCCGTTCCCCTTCCCTTCTCTTCTGCCTTATCTGTGAAGGTGGTACACTCCCATGGCCTAGACACCAGCGCCGTGATGACGTCTCCTAAACGGACCTCTATCTTAGAGCTTTCTTCATGGAGTCTTAAGTTGTTATATTCAACAATCAACTTGACATCCTCACCAGAGTGTCTCGTTGAAATCTTAAATTTAGCATATCTAAAAGAAAACTCTTAATTCTCTGCTGCACCCAAGTGCCAGCTGGCTCCGGTCCTCCATCTCTGTCCCCAATTCAAGAGATGGCATTGTCATCCATCTAGCTGTTTGGTACCAGAACTCCTGAGTCATCTCGAGTCTTCCCTTCCCCTCATCCCCATAACCAGCTCATGCGCAGGTTCTCAAACTGGCTCCTTTCTCTCTATGGCCCTTGTCTTCCTTCCTCTAGTTGAAGCTTCTTGGTGTAGAAAGCTTTGAATTTGCCTTCCTCCCCTGCCTCTTGGCTTCCATGGTTCATTCTTGATGCATCAGTGAAGAGGAGCGTGTGAAAGCAGTGAAAAGTTAGAAAAACACAAAGAAGGTCAGGGTCCTCCTTTGCTTAAATTTTGCCCTTTAATTTTCAAGTGGCTTCTATGCCTCCCATGGCGTGGTCTCTGCACGCCTTTCCTTTGTCAACAGTGACTTCCTCCTCAGTGAGCCTTACCATAAAGGCTGGACACCGAGGAGGCTTTCTCCCTGGCTTTAGCATTTTCTGATCAAGAAACTGCTCCTTTGTTGAGCTTTATTGATGAGCCCCTTATCCTATGCCAGATGCTTCCAAGCACTCTCAGCCCCCTCCCGGTCCACACCACCCCACCTACCTCCTTCAGAGCCTTCCTCACACTCTGCAACACAAAGCTTATGTGTCTACTGTCTGTCCTCTGTAGTCTCACACCCTGCTGCATGCAAAGTAGGAATGTTTCTGTACTATCTGCACTACAGGAAGAGAAAGGAAGGAAGGAAGGAGAGAAAGAAAGAAACATGTAGGTACTGGGCTTGGCAAGGATGTCGAGGCTAGAGGTGCACACCTGGAAAACACCTGTCTTTGACTGTGCTGCTATAACAGACCGCTACAGGCTGGGTCATTTATAACGAACAAAAACGCATTGACTCACAGCTCTGGAGACTGGGAAGGCGAACGCCAAGGCTCCAGCAGGTCTGGCAGTTAGGATTCCAAGGCAGTGTTATGAACGCTCTACCCTGGCTGTGTGTGGAGGGGTGGAAAGCCTCTTCACATAACAGAAGGTGGAAGGGTGAAGGGGGCTTTCAAGATGAGGTTTCCTCTTTCTTAGGTACCGGTGTGTCATAGTCTATTGGGGAGGTAGATATGAAAAACATTTATGTAAATCAACATCTATACTCACATGAAACAGCCTATGGAGATATAAAGATACATACATGCCAGAGTTGTTAGAGAGAATTTTTTTTTTGGCCAAGAATAGGAATAAAGAGGGGCTGGGAAATGGCTTAGTGGTTAAGGCCTTTTCCTGCAAAGGAATAAAGAACATGGACAAGAAGGAATCAATACGTACATAAAACAAGACAGAGAAATTATAGTTCTCTATGGGTTTGATGTCTCTGATGATTCGACCATCTGTTCATTCTGCTGAATCCTTAGTGCTTTTTCAAAATGTTAAAATAACCATTGCTTTTTTCCCTATGAGGTGCTAAAAAATTATTTTTAAATGAATGGTGGAGACAGTATAAACAAGAAAATGAACATCACCTGAAATCATATTGCTCAGAAATAACCTATGCTAATATTTTTTTTCATTCCTTCTCACAGGCCTCTCTGTATGTATGCATGCATATACATAACATGTTTTTCTGGTGCCTTTTGTTATTTAATAATTGCTAGCAATTTCTGTCTCTAATCATCTAGGAACAGACCCTCTTTGTCACATCTCTAAGTAATGGATTCGAGACTAACACCCACCTGCCCTTACTCTAGGAGAAAGGTGTATAGAATGTGCTTTGGTTTCACAATAGCCTAAATCACAGACCCCCGAGGTGGATGAAAGAGTAACCCCCCTGGTATATCAGTTATTATTATTATTTTGTTGTTGTCATTGCTGTGAATAAGTGCTCGAGACCAGGAGCAACTTAAAGAAGGAAAAGGTTTAATTTGGCTTCTAATTTTGAGGGAAGTTGGTTCATCAAACTGGCAGGCAGGCAGCAGAGAGCAAACAGGAAGTAGAGCTGAGCTATAAAACCTCAAGGGTGTGACTCCCTTCCTCCAGCAAGGCTCCACACAACCTCTCCTAACAATGCTACCAGCTGGGGCCATATTCCTTTTAAACCACAACACCTAGTGTACATTTGTGATCACTGATTTAGCAGTTAAGTCAAGAGACCGTCAGAGGAAGAAGAGAAACACCTCTTTCACTTGAGGTTCAAGGTCACTAGACGCAACTCAGAGACTGACGGAAGCCTGGTGACAGAGGAAGACAAAGGAAAGGAAAGGAAGGGAGGTGTTTTGTCTAGCCCCATAGAAAACAGAGTAGGTTCTTGGCCACAGGGTGGTTCCCAGAGTCTTGACACAGGAACTTCCCTGGCGAGACAAGAGGACCAAGTGGCAGCGACAGCAGCTCTAGCTGCAGGACCAGAGCCTTGGCACACGGACCAAACTTTCCTTCCTCATTTGTCTCTGTCTTGGAAAGGACAATAGTCACCGATTGCTTTGGCCCGAGTAGGAACCTGTCCCAGGGATTCCTCAGGAAGGAGGGACGAATTGCTCATGATTGATGAAAAGAGAAAGTGAAATCATTGATTTGGCTTTTATTTATTTTTTCACATCCTATTCTATTTTATTTTAAAAATAATTTATTATTATTATCATCCATAATGAGTCACATTATTTAATGGGCAAACAATGAGTTGTTATCCCCAGTTCCCCAATATCCCTCTTCCCCATCCCCAATCAGCTGGATATCCTCCTCCATGGGCAGTGTGGATCAGTCCTTGGGACAGGGGACCATGGATAGCCTAGGAGTCAGCCCGGTTCTGCCAGCCCTAGTGTGTTGTTACTGAGGGGGGGCCTGTCTCTGGATATTCTCTCCCACCATGGCTCTCACAATCTTTCCGTTCCCCTCTTCTGCTCAGTTCCCTGAGTCATGGTGGGTGAGTATTAAGGATGCTTTATTGTTGAGAATTTAGGGGTCTCTGTACTTCTGCTTTGGGTTGTGTTGAAAATCATTGGTGTTTGTGATTTGGCTTTTAAATGAAATATAACTTGATAGTTACCTCAACACAGGCAAATACATATATACAGATACATTTACAAACACATGTATATGTGAATACATATGTCCATATGTATTATGTGTCTCTGAAACTCAGAAAATTATGCTCTAATAGGAGACTAGATACATGTGTGGGAAGGAATTTGGTATCAAACCCAAAGAGGTCTGACTTATGACCTTTGTTCTGGCTCCCAGGACATAACCTTTGAACTCTTGGACATTCTCCAGTGATAGACATGTTTTCTTATTCATTGCTATGTCTTGGATCTGACTGTCCCCCAAAGGTTCATGTGTTAAAGGGTTAATCACCAGCCGGAGGTGCTACCGGGAAGAGTGTGAACTTAGAGAGGAAGGGAAGAGTGGGAGGAAGACTCTGGAAGGTGATACCATGACCCTGACCCCTGTTCTCTGCTTCCTGGATGCCACCCGACAAAAGCTCTGGTCACTACTTCCTCTCACCGCATTCTACCTCGCACACGCCCAAAGCTACAGAACTAAGTGACTATGGAATGAAACTTCAGAAACCGTGATCCAAAATAAGCCTTTTCTTCTTTGTTTAATTTTCTCAGGCTTTTCATGTCTCAACTGGGATCTCTTTGCTGGCACAGGCTGCAAGTCTATCCCCCACTTGTGTGAGGCTTGGATCATGCACGTGTTTGTCTACTGGGTTGCACAGGACCAAATGCAGAGTCAGTGCTCAAAAGAACTGTTGAGTCAGTCGACAAGTTATGTTGATATGATGAGTCATGTGTAGAACCTACTTGGAAAGGGAAATAGACAATTAAATACAGGGCACTGTTTGTGCATTAAGATACGTTTTGTTTGTTGAATGAATGGATGACTACGAAAATGATATTGAGGACTCAAGTAAGGTTAAGGAGAAAGCGTGCATCTTCCATTCCTGGCTTCCTGTTTTGTGATTTTCATGTGTACAGTGGCTGGGTTTAGCTTATCCAGGGTAAGAGATGTGCAATGTGGTCTGGGGAAGGATCTAGAGCCCAGTTTTTTTTTTAATTTAAAAGATTATTTATTCTCAAGCAGAGAGAAGAGAGACAGAGATAATGGGCATGCCAGGGCCTCCAGCTGCTGCAAACAAACTCCAGATGCATGCACTGCTTTGTGCATCTGACTTTACATGGGTACAGGGGAATCAAACCCTGGGCATTAGGCTTTCAAGCAAGTGCCTTAATTACTGAGCCAGCTCTCCAGCCCAAGAGCCCACACATTTTTAGTGGCCTTCAAAATCTCTAGATCTGTGTCTAGAATGGATTCCTTAAGAATATTTACTCAAACTACAAAGCATCTCCCGAGTGTACAACCTAATAGTTCCTGGGGTGCCTTGGGTTTATTCTGGGTGGGGGGTGACCATCATCCCATCGCCCCAGGCTGTTTGTGAGATTCTTAGGGGCTCAGAGCACCAGTCCTTTACTCTGCTCACCCACAGAATTGGCCATTTTTCTGTGAGAAGTCAAGTGATGGTACTCAAATTCTAGGTGGAAGCGCCAGTTCCTTGCTTAGTATGAGACACAGAGGGATTCTATTTCACACGACTGATGGAATTTGACAGGAGAAATACAGCCCAGATTTTGACCCCAATTAACGAAGTTGCTAATGGCTATTTACAGACATTAGCCCAGTGCCTGATATGATTGTATAACCTCATTAATTTAGAATCTGTTTTCCTTTAAAGAACACCACCCTTTATATGATCATTGTTTTAACTTTAGGGAAGGTTTTCTGACAGGATTAGTACTGTGCACAATTACACAGGAGACACAAAACACATGCAAATAGATTTTAAGAAATTGGAGCTTTTTCTGTGTGGGCAGTTGTGTGTGTGTGTGTGTGTGTGTGTGTGTGTGTGCGTGCACATATGTGAATGTGCACGTGGAGGCCATAAGACACCTCAAGTGTTACCCTCAGAAACTGTCCACCTCTTTTTGAGGCTGGGTCTTTCATTGGGCAAGAATGGCTGACCAATGAGCCCCAGAGATGATCCTGTCTCTGCCTCCCCAGTGTAACCCCAGTGCTGGGGTTACAGATGGGTCCTAGGGATCAAACCCAGGTCCTCCTGTTTATGAGGCCAACAATTTAGTTAACTGAGCTATATCCCCATGCCTGAAATCTTTTTATATATTTCTTTTATGCTTATAATGCAATGGATAGTATTGCTGTACCTAAGAACTCATGACAAGGATAATTCCAATAGGAAACACAAAATCTACACATCTAAATATATATATATATTTGCCACCATAACAAGTTATCCAAAGCCCAGTAGCTTAAAACAGCAAAAATTTATTACCTTACAGATCTGTAGGCCATAAGCTACACCTAGGTCTCACTAGCTAAAATCAGGATGTTGACAGAGGCGCATTTTGGTCCCCTGGAGGCTCCAAGGGACAATGTCTTTCCTACCTGTTTGCAGTTTTTAGAGGTCACATACTTTCCCAGGCTCGGTGCCCCGCCTCTAGGTTCAAAGCCAGAGATGGGGGCTGAGGACATTTCATACTGCACATTCCTCTTGCTTCTTTTGTTGCTCCATCCCCGGTGGAGTGGAGCTGGGAAAGGCTTTTAAAGACTGATGTGATTCGACTGGACCCACCTGGATAATCCAGGATAATCTCCAATCTCAAGGCCCAGGCCTTAATCACATCTGAACAGTCCCTTCTGGCATGTCAGACAACATACTTACAGGTCCAGAGATTAGTCTTTTGGGAGCCATTATTCTCATTCCTCTTATTCTCTCCCTCTCTCCCTCTTCTTCTTTCTCTCCCTCCCTCTCTCATTCTCTCTCTCTCTCTCCATCTCCTTGCCTTGTTTGAGTACCTTTCCTTGATTTTTATTTCTACATATCTACTGTCCTCTAATCTCCACAAACCCGACTTTCATAATACATGCTGGGTTTAGCTTACATGTCCTCTCTAAGACTCTTGGTTTCCAGGTCTGCCACCTCCAGATAATCCCATGTCCTAAGGACCCGAAGGGCACGGGCCTGCCTCACTCTCTTTCTGTGCCCTGCGTATGGTTGATACTTACTGGATGGAGTTTTGCGTGCAATGCCAGCCACACAAGCCTGAGCATAAGCTTTGCCCTTTTGACTTTCTACAGTGATGGCATGGGTAGTGATGTCATGGGTAGACCTGGGCCTTTCCAGGTCAGGCTGTGGTTTTGTGGCTATTGTCTGAGTGCTTTCTGGAAGCTCTGTTGTTTATTTCCATGTGCCAGCTGTTACCTCAGCACCTGGGAGATTCCTATCTTTAATTTAATGAACCCTTGAGCCTCCCAGGAGGTGAAGCAGAGTCAGATGGGAAGTACAGGGATGCAGACATAGGGCATCTTAGACTCTCCCACAGTCACCGAAGCGGAGTCTCGAGAGATCTAGAGACGAAAGAACTGTTGGTCTCCAGCTCCATCCCCCCTCCACACAGCTTCCTTTCTGCCACTCATAATCTGTCATATGGTCACTGGGGTCAGCAGTGGTGAGCCGACCGTGAAGGGGAAAGTCAAAGGTGGACTCTAGGGCCCAGAGCCTCTGCAGGAGACAGCACATTTGGGAAGACTTCACCCTGCAGCTGGCCTGGATTCTGGAAGGAAATAAACTCCCAGCCATGGTGGATCTGATCACTCCTGGGAACCTGGTAAGAATTATTATACAGAGTTTTCTCATTGCTGCAGGAAGAACCCAGCCCAAAGCAGCTTGTGGAGGAAAGGGTTTATCTTGGCTTACAGACCCGAGGGGAAACTCTGATGTCAGGGAAAATGATGGTATGAGCTGAGGCTGGACATCACCTCCTGGACAACCTCAGGTGGACATCAGCAGCAGGAGAGTGTGCCAAACACTTGTGGTCCATGGATTACTTAGGAGGTCATTGTACACTAACACCCCGGTTCATCCACGGAGCTGGGTGAATAGTATCTTGGGATAGCGGTATGCCGACGGGCATAGCCACCCAGGAGAACGTGGCAGTGAACAGCTCTCATTTATTGTATAGATAAAGGTTGTTTATATAGAGGAAAAGGCAGAGGTAGGGGCATAGGCAGCAAGGGGATTGGTCGGAGTAGGGTAGTCTGTAGACGTCTCATGAGTGGATTGGCAGGGGCCAGTAACCTGTGGCTGTCTAGTTTGCATAGATAAATTGGGGAGGGGCTTTCTACATGATTCTAGACGTGTACTGGATGGTGGTGGCTGCAGAGGAACTGTGACCTTTAGACTTTTATTGTTCAGGCTTGTTAGTACAGCTGGGATGAGCTTAGGCCTTGAATTGTCTGTCTATCTCAGGGCTCACTGTGGCCTGCCAGGAGGGCTGGAGTTTTAGGATTAAGAAGGAGGCTTTGGGGCTGGAGAGATGGCTCAGTAGTTAAGGAACTTGCCTCCAGTGCCTAAGGCCCCGGGTTCAATTCCCCAGTACCCACATAAACCAGACCCACAAGGTGGTGGCCCTGGTGCATGTTCTCTCTCTCTCTCTCTCTCTCTCTCTCTCTCTCTCTCTCTCTCTCTCTCTCTCTCTGTGCTTGAAAATAAATAATTTTTTTTTTTAAAAGAAGGAGGCTTCGGGAAATGCCTACCGGTCTCAGATAAACTCAGATAAGCTCAGAGATTATTGGGGTTTCAGGCTGGCCTCAGCTTCCTTTAACCCTATATCCTCCATGCCTCTTAGCAGGGTCCCACAAACACTGGCCAGGGGAAGCTGGTTAGAATACCCA